>PVKS010030841.1:0-24005 GCA_004027875.1 Aplodontia rufa
AGAGGGAGAGATGGGGGAGAAGAGGATAGAGAGAACTGTGTGTTTGTCCGGGTTCCCGGATGTCAGCGCACGTGGATGTTACAAGGTATGCTTCCCGGGGTCACACAATTGTGCTCAGACCCAGGTGCACGCCACCGTCCTTGACATCCGGGCAGCCACACCCCAGCCACCTGCAACTCCCTTCCCTCAAACTGGCTCTCTGGCTCACCCTGGGAAGGCAAAGCCTGAATATTTATTCAGTGGCTAAGCAAAAAGCGTGAGAAGGTAGAAGTGAGGAAAAATGGTCACCGCAGGCCAGCGCACACTTGCCTACTCACACAGGCTGCCGCTCGTCAGCAATTTGGCATGTCCTTAACTTTTCTACCCGAAGCCTGGAAGTCTGTCTCTTGAGTCCTCAATCGTCTTTGGGTGCAACCGCAACTCTCAGAGCTGCCTCCTTTTCACCAGCGTCTGCTCCAGGTGAATAAAGCAGCTCCCCCGCGCAATAAAGTAGCTTCGCCAAGCTTAGTGCCCAACCAGGAACTCTAGGGGCCAATCATGGAATAGGGGACTTCCCGCGTGACCGGAAGAGGTTTCTGATTGACTTCTCTGGCTGTTTCTTGGTTTGTCTGTTTGCCTTTTTTTCACGTGTCCCAGCAATCCCTGGGAGGGTGCAGGTTGGGGCTATGAATCCTAAACCTGGGCTGGGCTTCCGCCAGGCTTATGAGAAGGTGGAGCTTTGGGATCCGGTTGCGAAAGAGAGGTTGTAGGGACTACAAGTTCCAACAGGCTGTGCGACCCTGCCTGGCAGGCTTAGATTGTGAGGAGAAACCTCCAGGTTGTGGGGCCATCCTGCTGAGACTTACTGTTCCATCCATGTTGTCCATTTGTATATCTTCTTTGGAAAAAAAACGCCTTTGCAAATTCTTTGACCATTTTAAAAGTGGGTTATATCTGTTTTATTTTTGAAAGTAGTAAAACACCACAGGCGCTTTTTTGTACATTCCGATACAAACCCGTTGACAGATGTGATTTGCAAATACTTTCATTCTGAAATTTACTTTCTCACAGTTCATACCATGTTTTGCCCCGTGAAAGGTTTCGATCTTGGTGAAATCCAAATTACCATTTTTTTCTCTTGGTGTTTTAATGTCATATTTGATAAACCATTGTTTAATTTTAAAACATGTTGATTTACCACCAATTTCTTGAAAAAGTTTTGCAATTTTACTTCTTACCAATATAACTTTTTAAAAATATAAATGTATGTGGAATATGTTAAATACTGTCAATAATATTTTGTTTATACTTGCAAATACTGATGATTTTTAAAACAATTTTAAGAAATTTATGTATACACACACATATATTATACACACATCATTCCACCTCTGTGTGTTTGTGTGCACGTGTTTTCTGTGTGGATCTCATCTCACTGACTGACATAAAATAAACCTACCTCCTCTCCTAGCCACAACTCTTGTAGGGATCGGCTGTCTTCGTAGGAATAAACTACATGTATATGAGATGAAATCCATAAACATATCTGCCATTACAGTTTCTGTGCCAAAGATGACACGTAAGTATTAGGCCATTAATAAGTACAAAGAAGGAACCTGTGCAAACTAAACTCTGCATCCACAAGCAAGTCTCTTGGATTTCCCTTGGGGCATGATTAGAGTTTAGAACTATTCAAGAGAGACACTTCAACACACTCAAGGAGTATCCAGTTATAATCACAAGCCCAATTTTAGGAAGAAGTGTGTATTAAGACTCAGTTGCTAGGAATTCCCGCTCCCCGTCATATCCAATCACCCCCCCCCTGAGATATTTCATTTCTTTCAATATATAATCAGATTCCTCATTTTTCATTCTTCTTCAAGCCCTAACAAATCTCTTTCCATTCCAATTTCACAAACCATTTGACAAAAACAGGCCTCAGATTCTTTGGAAAACTTGCATTTTGTTTCTCTTTAGGTTTGAGATGTAAATTTGATACTTTTCTGTAGTTGAAACACACTACAGGAAGATGAGCATCACTACAAAAAAAACAAGAACAACAGGAACATGAAAAGACAGAGTAGGAAGGAAGGATTTGGTACATGAGCAAATGAAAAATCTTTAAAGCATTACAAAATATTATACATATGTGAACATCCCACTTTTGTCAGAAATACAATTAGAAGAACTGTATTAGTGTACACAAATCACTTTGAATTCTTATGTTTAAATAAGATCTTTATTTGCATCTGTCTATATGTTTACGTATGATTTTTTTTTAAGAGAGGACAGAGAGAAAGATGGAATCAATTTTATTTAGTTTTTCAGGTAATTTTCATTCCTTGAACACTATGTTATGTACGTGCTGCTGGGGTTTGAACTTGTGTACTCACATGTGCCTGACAAGCACCGTAACTGCCGAGTTACTGTTCCTGCCCACATGTATGATTTTTTTCTGTTATCTATATGTAAGACTTTTTGCCTCAAAGGCATTACTGAATTATGTAATTTATGTAATACCTTTAAGGAAATTCTTTTCAAATTGGCTTAGAGATAAATAAATGTTTTTCAAATTTAGGTATTCCTGAACTCTGAGAAAAATAGAAACTAACTCAACTGCCTTTCACTTCATGTAATCTGGGATAGTGTTTAGTAAATAAAGCACTTTTAAAATTGGTGATAAAAATTAAAAGCTCTTCTGAATTGTCAACTTTAAATATAGTATAAACATATCCTTTTAGCCTGAATATAGTCAAACACAGGACCAGGGATGTACATATTTGAAACAAACTACAAGCTCATTCTAAGAGCAGAACACATAACAAAATAAATTGCTTCATATATGTCAGTGATAGGAAAAAAAAGAACTGTGTTTAATTTTTTATTTTTGGTTTTCATAACGCATTTATTTACTGCAGTATTTGCCACAAAGTGCTATGTAAGTATGAGCCATTTTTATTACCATAAGCAGAGCTTTTTTCTTTGGTTTATTTAACAACTCCTAGCAAACTTTTTTTTTTTTTCCTCTTTGGAAATCACTTGGGAGGCACCCTTTAAAGCCGCCTTCTGCTGCTTGATTTCTGGCTTTCACCAAATTTGTCATACATTCCAACCTCCTCTGTTGGTCTCACTGAGATTACCCTGGTTTTTAGTACTAGTCTAATTTGTCACCAAGAAAATTAATGTATGGTAATTGTTAGCACTAAAGTTTCACAAGTGTTCATAAGTATCAAAGTATAAAAGTTAAAAAAAATAAGTGAAGTAAGCAAATAAAAATGATACAAACTTATAGGTAAATTATTCAATAATGCTTATACTTTGATTAAAAATTTCACAAAATCTCTTTTATTAACTTGAAGTGTATAATGTGAACTAATACATTCATTAAATACTTGGACCATTTTACAGTATTGTAAAATCCTAAAACTTAATTTCCTTAAATTTAAGATGTATAATTTAGCATTTTGTTTTTATATATAGAGGGAAGCTATATATAAATCTGTATATATTTGGATCTATAAATAAACATTAAAAATTGTAATGACATATATGCTTCTGAAAACTATGAAGTGGTATTAATATACAAAACACTGATTAACATTTACCAAGTAATAAAATTAGAATTAATACATGCAATTAAAACTACTTACAATAATAATGAATATAATTCTGCATAGAAAACAAGACATTTTTGGCAAGGAAAGTCAAAAGGCACAAGAATATATTGTTTTTTAAAAGTGAATAATTTATGTACTCCACAGAATGAATGATCATTCCAAAGAGAAATAGAAAAGAGAAAAAAAAATCTGACAGATATTCTTTAAAGGTTTGAAAATGGTGGTGGGTAAGGAGTCAGATTAGATTGGACATATTAATTTATAATCTTTAAAATTAGCTTTAATAAAATGGTATTATTTGTATGTAAATTTTGATTTTTTTTTAAAGAGAGACAGAGAAACAGAGGAACAACTTTATTTAGTTTTTCACATGGCCTTTGTTGCTCCAACACTCAGTTGTGTATGTGGTGCTGGGGTTACAACCCAAGTCCTCATGCTTGCCAGGCAAGCGCCAAAACCGCTGAGCCACCACTCCAGCCCCTAAATTTCAATATTTAATATTCCAAAATTAATTTGAAATTTCTAGATATCTGATATTATGATTTGAATGGACAGATTCTCCATAGTGCATAATGGATTGTATCACAATATACCTATTTCAATTCTCAAAGATTATAAGTCTAAATGCATTTAGTACCCCAATTATCATAACATAAAGTTGAAAAAAATTCTAAGTTGAACCTTTGTAGGTCAGGAATCTTCTGTATGTGTTCTTCAGATGTTGAAACCTAATACTCAGTGTGGTAGTATTCAAAAAGTGAGGCCTTTGAGTAAGAAAGCCTTGAGCCCTCCATCATGGTGAACATGATTGATGTTTTCGTTAGGCTGTAGCAACCATTGAGAAGTGAAACGACACCAGGGTCACAAGTGTTCTTTAAATTAAAGTCTGCTTTAAACTACTGTCAAACCAGATGAGAATGGAAATGCTGGCAATTGCTTTTTGTATAAAAAAACAAGAAGAGTTAATTAGGAAAATTTATCAAAAGAAATGGATTAATGTGATGAATTCTCGATAGTATCTTTTTAGGTTGGTGCGTGAAGTTAGTAATTATGATTATAGTTGTCTCTATTTGCAGAGAAGGAAAATTTCTTTTGTAGCATAAGCATATTAAATAGTATGGCCCATTGATTTAGTCAGCTTTTCACTGCTGTGATAAAAGATTTGAGAAGAACAGCTTTAAAAGGAAATATTTATTTGGGCATTCATGGTTTCAGAGGGCTCAGTCCATACAAAGTTGGCTCCATTCTTTGGGGCTTGAGGTGAGGTTAAATATCATGGAATAAGAGTATGGCAGAAAGAAGTAGCTCAAGGCATGGTTTCAGGAAGGAGAGGGGCAGAGGGGGGGGGGAGGGAGAGGGAGAAGGAGAGGGAGAGAGAGAGAGAGAGAGAAAGGGACTGACTCCACTTGTCACATACAAAATATGTATACCAAAGATACAACTCCAGTGATCTACCTCCTTCAGTCACATGATACCCATCTTCAGTTTCCAATCAGTTAGTCCCTATCAGGGGATTGATTAACTGATTGAGTTAAGGCTGTCATAACCCAACTTCTCTAAATCTTCATGCATTGTTTCAAATGTAAGATTTGGATGGATACCTAGTATCCAACACATAAGAGCCACCATCACAATTCCAAGGAAAATCAACTAAGGTTGAAACCACTGCCTTATGTGAAGACGTAGTTGAACTACTTGGATACAGCATTGTCTCCTTCGTTATTCTCTGCTCAGAGATGGCCCACTCTCTTTCTTTTGAGAGTGTTATCTGCTTGAGCCTTGCTTTATAACTGATTTATGTTCACTTTGCTTTCTTCTAAATGAAAGTTCTCTTGCATAGCTTTTGGGGTCTGACTTTAAATTTTCCTTCTCTGGAACGCAGAATTAGGGTTTGAGTTTCAACTTTCCATCCTCCAATGACACTTTTATAAAGGGATAAAAGAGAGCATCATAGTCCCTTTTACCCTTTTAATTTTGTGTTCATCCTTTTGGGAGGATACAGCAAGAGGGACCATTGTGGAAGTGTCCTGGTTCTAGGGGCTTTTAAGGAAAATGAGGCTGCCTGAAGACCCTCTTTTCCAACTGATTCTTATGATCAAGTGAGAAAGATTTCAGATATGTACTCAGAGTAATAGGAATTGCCAGGGGTGAAGAGATGTTTCTAGAGAAAGGTCTGAGTAGTGCCCTTACGAGAGGGGGACCATCAGACTTGGACCCCTTGGTCTTAAGGGCTAATGAAGAGTGAAGATCCATCTTCTCTGGCTGCCTCAGACTGTCAAAGGGCAATCACTCTGCCTAGCCAGAAATCCAAAGTCTTTTCTTGAACACTAAAAGAGATAGACACTGATCTTCATTGCAGGGATGGGTTGAAATTCTTGTGCTGCCATCCTATTAAGATGGAATTGTTGTGTTCTGGAAGATACAAACTTTTTTAGATCAAAAAGATCTGAACTGAGCAATTGGGACAAAAGCAGAATTAACAGAAGTTAATGGTGGTAAAAGCCAACTGAGGTTAAGTTTGTAAACTTTAATAGTTGTATTTGTCTGTACATTTTTTAGGATATGGATTTTTAGCATGTCTGTCAGATCAAAACTTAGAGTAAACTTCATTTTACCAGAGTCTCTTTTGAGTATTATTATTAGATACCAATTTTCTTTATCCTTTATTCACTTTTGGTAAGGCTAATATAAATGTACATGAAGTTACATTTTTGAAAACTTTTATTGAGAAGCTGTGTTGCTGTACAATCATAAATGCATATATAGTAAAGACATGATATGATATTTCCCTGTTCTTAATCCTGAATTATGCCCATATCACCCATATCCCAGTCTCCTCACTCATCTATATTTTTCCCTATAATAGACATAAATGCCTTTGTGTATATAAGGACAACAATCTCCTTTTTAAAAAAAATGTCCTTTTGTTATATTTTCCTGTCAGTAGTTTAAGACCATGTTGGCAAAAAATTAACCTTGTAGGGGCTTTTTGGTGGCTCAGCAGTTATCGTGCTTGGACGGCATGCGTGAGTATGCAAGTTCAAACCTCAGCACTGTGTACACAAAGGAGTCTCAGAGCAACAAAGACCATATGAGAAACTAAATAAAATTGATTCTTTCTCTCTCTCTCTCTCTCTCTCTCTCTCTCTCTCTCTCTCACTATCCCTTTCTCTTTAAAAAAAATCGATCTTGTTTCTATCTACTATTAAAGAGTCAGCTGAGATCCTTCAGAGATCACTTATGGGAGTTTGTGTGAAACCTCCCAGCCCTTTTCATCTTCCTCTACCAGTTGTACCATCTGCCAGGATGGATCAGGGTCCTGCTGACAACACAAGACTTCTCTGGGGAGCACCAGGGAGATATTTGTGTCTACTGAGCCTCCTTTTGCAGCATGCACACTGGTTGGCTTCCTGTGCTCTAGGGTCTTCATGAACCCCCTGTTTAGGAGTTTGGATGACACTCACCAGGTGCAGGAACTACAGAAGTGCCCCCTTCATTCCTTGGGTCCTAGCTGACCTTAAAAGACAATTGTCGAAGGAAGATGGTGGTTACCCCAGTGACACTGACCCCGTGAAGCTTCCGAGAGTCAACTCAAGCTGCACGTCGGCACGTGAATTCCCATGGTAGGATGAATTTCCCAAAACGGGCAAACATTACCCCCTACTAATTCTTTAACCCCAAAAGAAAAGTGAAGAGCATTAACGAAAAAAAAAACAAAAAATGAGGAAGCTGGTGCCAAACGTGTGGCCACCCCCACACCCGGGGGGAGGGGAACTTCCCCATAGGGGAGCAAATTACCCCTAATCAGATCCCCTAATCTGGCCTTGAACTCCCTGATCTGAATGCTCTTCATGTATATGAACTTGGAATAAAGTTTGGGTAGTTTTTGCTCTCAGTAGAAAAATTACAGTGGCTCCTGCGAGTGACTGCAACCAGTGCATTTTCCGGCCAGTGCATTTTCCGGCTGGCAGGGCTGGCTGCTCAGCGAAAAACGCTCTCGGTCTCTCCACCTCCATGGGCAGAGGACCGGAACCTAAAACAGAGAAAGGGAGCCACCTTCCTAACCACGTACCCTAGCCTGGCCTGTTGTGAACTCCCTTATTTGACTGCTCTTCATGTTTATGAAATTGGAATTAAGTTCGGGTAGCTTTTTGCTCTCAGTAACGAAATTACACCAGGTCCTGCGAGCGCCTGCAGCCAGTACCTTTCCTGGAGGGCAGGGCCGGGTGCTCTGCAAAAAACGGTCTCAGTCTCTCCACCTCCATGGGCAGAGGACTGGAATCTAAAACGGAGAAAGGGAGCCAGGTTCCTAACCACGTACCACTTCGAACTCCCCGATCTGTTTGCTCATTATTTTACCTAATCTTACTTAAAGCGCTGGGGAGAAATTGCTAACACTAACAAACTCGTAGGCGACCCGTCGCCATTGTGATGTGTCCCTGAGGGTCGAGCGGGTCATCCAACACCACAATTGCGCCTCAGCCACCGTGACCAGAAACAGAAGTTACCGCCCCTCCAACAACAGACCACCTGTACTGGGGGCTGCAGCAAACTGTAATTCACCTCTCCAGCTCCCAAATCTGTTAGTTGGTGACCGTCTCCCCTTTGGTCCATATGCCTTCCCACCCAAATAGGAGGAGCCTGTGAACAGAGCTTTCTCCAAAAGGATCTTTAGGGGATCCTCTGCTTTAGCCTCTGTTTGAAACCTGCCTCAGGAAGCTTTGAATATATGGGGCAGCTTGAGCTCCACCTTAGGTTCTGAGCTCCTCACATATCCAAGGCTGAGTAGGCCTGGACCTCTCTAGCAGGACGCCTCCTAGTGCTTGCAATGGAGAATCACATAAACACTGACACAATCTGGCCCTTTTTCTGAGGATTTCAGACAACCCCACAAAGCAGCTCTTGGGCCTTCTGAGGATCACAAGGCGCGCAAAGTGGGTCACCAGTGATCCTGAGGAAGCGAGACTCAGGCTAACCACTCTCCTTGGATCATTCAGAAACCCATGCATCTACAAAAGGATCAACTCGATTGTCTACAGTTTCTGAGCCCCAGGTCTAAGAAATATGCGGAGTGTGGATTGGCAGGAAGCAACCATCTCAGGATTCAGCCCAGGGGGAGTTGAATACCACTTTGCAACAGAAAATTTTAGAGGAGATTCTCTAAGAAAATCCAGGCCACCAGACTCAAACAATCTGCTTCTCCTCAAACAAGCTCAACTCCGAAAAATCCCCTGCTTGTTTTCGGACATGATTGCACCACCACATGATACATACCTCCTGATCTGATGGTCAGAAAATCTCAGAACTGTAACAACTACTTTTGTGGGTTTTTTTGTGTGTTTTTTCTTTTTTCCCTTTTTCTTTTTTATCTTTTTCATTTCTTTTTTCTTTTCTTTTTTTTAACGGGATTCCGGCTGAAAAATAATATTTTTGAAATTTTTATCAGTACTGTGGGTTTTGGGCTTCTCTTTTGTTGTTGTTGGTTTTCTGTTTTTTTCCTCTTCTTTCTTTCCCTTCCATTTCTTGCCTTATGATCAATACTGAATTCTAGTGTAGGTGGATGTACTTACTGGTGTGTATGTATTGGTGATTGGCTCTTATTACTTTTTTCTTTAGGTCTTATTTAATGCTACTGCTAACTTCTTTCTGCAATGTACTCTGGTAATCCCTAAATTTAAGCAACTTTATCTCATTCTCATCCCAAGTCTTTACCCTATCCTCGCCCCAGTCCTACGTATTCCTCAGTCCTATTAAAATAACCTCCTCCACCCCACTCCCTAGTTCCCCTATACTTTATAGCAGGTGTGTTTTTATACCTCCCCAATTCACTTCCTTGACTTCCAAATCAACCCTTCTTCCCAATTTCAGAGAGATCCCATCAATTGAAGAAATTGAAACTTCTCAAAAAGGCTACTTGCTTGGTATCATACTACACAGTGAGAATTCTCTCAAAGAAAGCTGCCACTATTGGTGCTAATCATCAGCTACTCTGTTTCAGTTGGAACAGAATAGTATTTGCACCTATAGCCTCTCAAATTCTCACAGAACTGTCTGGCATATCTTGGTCTATATTGACGAGATAACTCTTCTTCACAACGAAGCAAAGTCATAAGAAGCTCCAATTTCTCCAACAAGAGTATCAAGGCTGAAATAAAAGATAAGCTCTCTAACTCAAAAAATGAGGAAAAGGGGAAATAACTCTGCTCAAACCCAGAGCTCCCCATGCAAGAATCCCGTAGCAGGGGCCCTAGATGAAAACGAAAGACATTGTGTCAGCACTATGATTAGTAATGCAATCAAAGATTTGAGATAGGAAATAAGGAAAGAAATCAAAGAGCAATTTCAAGAGATGAGAGACAAATTCTACAGTGAAATTAAGGATCATTCCAGGAGATGAAAGATCAGCTGTACAAGGATATTGACATTCTGAAAAGAGATGTAGCAGAGCTATCAGGATTGAAAAACATGGTTAACCAATTCAAAACTTCACTGGGGGACACCAATATCAGAGTAAACTCTAATGAAAATAGATCTTCAGCCCTTGAAGAATGAGTATCAGACAATGAGGATCGCCTAAACAATGTAGAAATCAAAGAAGAAAAACAAGATAAACAGCTTATTTTACATAATCAAAACTTCCAAGTAATATTTGATGAGATGAGGTGAAATAATCTGAGAATCATTGGCCTGGAGGAAAACTCTGAACAGCAAATGAGGGGATTCAGGAATCTTTTAAGCTATATCATAGGTGAGAACTTCCCTCATTTTGCTATTGATCCAGAATACCACATCCAAGATGCTTATAGAACACCAAATAGACCTAAATAGAGGAGAAACTCATCATGAAATATCATTTACAAATTGAATAATAGAGAAATTAAAGAGAGAATTCTAAAAGCAGCTAGAGTAAAGCCCCAAATCACATTCAGAGGCAAACCTATTCGAATCACGATGGATTTTTCAGAATAAACAATCAAGGCTAGAAGAGCTTGGGACAATCTCTTTCAAGTGTTAAAAAATAACAACTTTCAACCAAAGATAATATATCCGGCAAAACTCAGCTTCAAATGCGAACAGGAATTTAAATTAATGATAAACTTATGCTTCCAAGATACATGAACACTAACACTGCTCTACAGAGCATTCTCAAAGATATTCTCCATTCAGAAGACAATGCCAACGATATGATAAATCCTTAAACAAGCATGAGTCAACAATTATACTATAGAAACACTAACTTTCAAGATGTCTCAAAATCCTGTAATAGATACAAAGTCTGTGAATCAGCCTCCCATATCTATTCTTTCCTTGAATGTGAATGGTCTCAATGCCCCAATTAAAAGGCACAGACTGACCCACTGGATCAAAACACAAAATCCAACAATATGTTGCCTGCAAGAGACACATTTGACACTCCAAAATAGACAAAGGCTGAAAGTGAAAGGATGGCAAAACGTCTACCAGGCCTGTGGCCTAAAAAAGCAAGCTGGTGTAGCGATTTTAATTTCTGACAAAATTAATTTCCAACTAAACCTAGTCAGAAAGGACAAAGAGGGACACTTTATCATACTTAAAGGAACAGTTCATCATGAAGATATAATGATAATCAACATTTATGCCCAAAATTACAACCCCCACAAATACATGGAAAAAATACTTAAGGACATTAATCCCCTCATTGATCTCAACACAATAATCCTGGGGGACTTCAACACACTACTATCAACTCTAGACAGATCATCAAAACAAAAAATTAACAAAGATGTCTCCAATCTGAACTACTTTATTAATCAATCGGGCTTAACAGACATTTACAGAATATTCCATCCTAAGACAGCTGAATTTACCTTTTTCTCATCAGCTCATGGATCCTTCTCTAAAATAGACCACATCCTACTTCACCGGGATAATCTTAGCAAATATAAAAAAGTGGATATAATCCCATATATTCTGTCAGATCATAATGCTATGATCTTAGCAATCAACAAGAGGAGAAAAAATAGAAATTATTTAAATACTTGGAAATTGAATAATTACCTCTTAAACGAAGGATGGGTAAAAGAGGAAATGAGAACCGAGATTATGAAGTTTTTGGAATTAAACGAGAATGAGGAAACAACATACCAAAACCTCTGGGACAGTATGAAGGCATTCTTCAGAGGTAAATTTATAGCACTGTGTGCATACATCAGAACTCTAGAAAGAGATCAGATTAATAGCCTTATGCTTCAACTCAAACAACTTCAAAAGGAGGAACAGTCCAACCCTAAATCTAACAGAAGACAGGAAATCACCAAAATTAGAGCTGAAATCATCGAAATTGAGAACAAAAAAGCTATTCAATCTATTAACAAATCCAAGAGTTGGTTCTTTGAGTGAACAAAATCGACAGACCCCTTGCCAAACTCACCAAAAAGAAGATCAAAAGGAAGCAAATCAACAAAATCAGAGATGAAAATGGGATATCACCACAGACCCATCCAAGATACAGAAGATTATCAGAACCTATTTTGAAAACTTATACTCTGCCAAATTTGATAACCTGATGGAGTTGAACAGGTTTTTGGACACACAGGACATCCCCTCTTTAACACAGGAGGACATTGTAAATCACAACCAACCTATCACAGAAAGCGAAATTGAAGCAGCAATCAAAGCTCTCCCAAAAAAGAAAAGCCCAGGTCTGGATGGATAAACAGCAGAATTCTCCCAAGCCTTCACAGAAGAACTAACACCGATCCTTTTCAAGCTCTTCCAGGAAATTGATAGAGAGGGAACACTCCCAAACACTTTTTATGAAGCAAACATTACACTGATTCCAAAGCCCAACAAAGACATGTCAAAGAAAGAAAACTACAGACCAATTTCCCTGATGAACATTGATGCAAAAATCCTAAATAAAATTTTAGCTAATTGGATACAAGAGCACATTAAACAGATAATTCATTATGATCAAGTGGGCTTCATTCCAGGAAAACAAGGCTGGTTCAATATACGCAAATCAATAAATATAATTCACCACGTAAACAGAATTAAAAACAAAAATCATATAATCATTTCAATTGATGCAGAGAAGGAATTTCGTAAAATTCAACACCACTTTGTGCTCAAAACTCTGGAAAAGATAGGGATCAAGGAAGATACTTTAACTATGTCAGATCCATTTATGACAGACCCATAGCCAACATTATCCTCAATGGAGAAAAACTGAAAGTGTTTCCACTGAATTCAGGTATGAGACAAGGCTGTCCGCTATCCCCACTCTTGTTCAATACAGTCCTTGAAACCCTTGCCAGAGCTATCAGGCAAGACAAGGAAATCAAAGGTAGTCCTATAGAAAAAAGAGGAAGTTAAGTTATCTGTATTTGCAGATGACATGATTTTATACCTAGAAGACCCAATAACATTGGCCAGAAAACTCCTGAGGTCATAGGTGATTTCAGCAAAGTAGCTGGCTACAAGATCAACTCCAGCAAATCATTAGCATTTCTTTATACCAGAAACAAATCTTCAGAAGAAGAAATCAGGAAATCTCTCCCATTCACCATCACTTCCAAAAGAATGAAATACTTGGGCATTAACCTTACAAAGGATATTAAGGACCTCTACAAAGAAAACTATCAAACACTGAAAAAAGAAATTACAGAAGACCTGAGCAGATGGAAAAAAATTCCATGCCCATGGTTATGCAGAATCAATATAATAAAGATGGCCATTCTACCCAAAGCCCTATACAGATTCAATGCAATCCCTATCAAGATACCTATGGCATTATTCAAAGATATAGACAAAGCAATTCTCAAGTTCATATGTAATACCAGGAGAGTAGCCGAAATACTACGCTATGGAAAGGAAGAAATAGGGGGTATCTCAATCCCTGACCTGAAATTATATTACAAAGCTATAGTAGCAAAAACAGAATGGCATTGTTATCAAAACAGAACCAAAGACGAGTGGAACTGAATAGAAAATCCTGAGACAAACCCCCATATCCTTAACTATTTGATATTTGATAAAGGGTGCAAAAGTGTAGTGTGGAAGAAAGATAGCCTGTTTAACAAATGGTGTTGGACAAACTGGACAGCCATAGTAGACAACTGAAGCTGGATCCTTATCTTTCACCCTGAACAAAAATTAAATCAAAATGGATCAAAGATCTGGATATTAAGTCAACAACTTTAAACTTACTAGAAAAAGGAGTAGGGTCATCACTACAGCATATAGGAGTTGGCATCTAGTACCTTAACAAAACTCCCATAGCTCAAGCTGTAAAATTAAGAATAAATGAATGGGATGCAATTAAACTAAAAAATTTCTGCACAGCCAGAGATCTAGTCAAGAGCATCAAGAGAGAACCTACAGAATGGGAGAAAATTTTTGCCTGCTACACCTCGGACATAGGACTAATATCCAGAATATACAGGGAACTAAAGAAACTAAATTCCAAACTCACAAATAATCCAATCAATAAATGGGCTGAAGAACTCAAAAGGAACTTCTCTCCAGTGGAAGTCCAGAAAGCCCACAAATATATGAGAAAATGCTCTACATCATTAGCTATAAGGGAAATGCAAATCAATCAAATCAACTTCTATGAGATACCACCTCACTCCTATTACAGTGGCAAAAATGAAGAATACAAATAACGACAGATGCTGGAGGGGCTGTGGGAAAAGAGGAACACTGTTACACTGCTGGTGGGACTGCAAACTGGTTCAGTGACTATGCAAAGCAGTGTGGAGAATCCTCAAAAAATTAAGGATGGAACCACCTTATGATCCAACTATCCCACTCCTGGGTATTTTTCCAAAAGTGTTAGAATCAGCATGTTATAGTGATGTGGCTTCATCAATGTTTATAGCAGCCCAATTTACTATAGCTAGACTATGGAACCAACCCAGATGTCCCTCACTCAACCAGTGGATACAAAAACTTTGGTACATATATACAATGGAATAATACTCAGCCATTAGAAAAGACGATATTATGGCTTTTGAAATCAAATGGATGGAGATGGAAAGAATTATGCTTAGTGAAGTATCTCAATCTCAGAGACTAAAGGACTAAATGGTTTCTTTCATCTGTGGAAGCTAGAATACTTGGGGAAGGAGTAGATTAGACGGGTAACCTATCAATAACTTCAAATTGAATGATTCTCAGCATAATAGGGGGATGGCTCCCTAGGATACTTGGAGTTGTAGGGAGAGGGATGGGGAGGGGGCGGGTGTATGAAGAACTCATAGGAGACTGGAGAGTGGGAATATGGGGGAAACATCCCAGATGCTGATGTCATTTCTCCATGAGATACTCATTTAATGCTTGAGTTCTTCTGGGGGAAACTGCAAAAGGTGAACCCAAGGTGGTCATCCGTGTTTTGGCATTACCCCTGGACAACAGAGTATATATACATTGGTTACTGTTGGTTTGATAATGTTTCCCCCTCAATTGTATCTCTATATACTTCTAATAAAAAAGGAGGAAAGACAACATTGAAAAAAGGTTGTATTTCATAAAATAACCTATATTCTTTATAAATTACATTTTTATAATGAACTCACATCAAGTCTTTAACTGTGACCATTTAAGTGTTTGTCATTTATAGTTTCTTTTTTATTTTTATCCTTCAAAATGTTTGAGATCAGTTACAATCCATAATTTCTAATCAAGGAAAATAATAGAAAAACATTTTTCAAAAAAGAGAAAAATATAGAGCTTTGTTGGTAACTTTAATTTCATACCATTGGACTGAGTAAGAATTTCCAGAATTTTAATGAAGCTAATAGGTTTAGGATGGTGTCTGCGGCAGGAGTGGGAGAAGCCCACCAGTGCTGATCAAGAAATCTCTCTGTGAATGCAGGACACACACAGTGGTAAAAGTGCCTTTCTGTGAGGTGGATGAATTCCTCCCCAAACATTATCATGTAAAGAAGGAAGTCTAATAACACGGAGCAGTAATAAATTTGTGAATTATACCATTGTGGTAGCTTCCAGGCAGCAGTGAGTGGGTGTTAGCCCAGATGGAAGAAACATGTGCACAATTAATATAACTCAGCCACAGACATGAATGCTATCAGTATCTGGGCTTGAGATTTATGTCCTCTCTGTCAGCAGTGGTGGTGGCAGTAGCAGACCTAGGCCTGCTTTACTACACATGAATCAGAAATCCTAGATATGATCATGTGAAGAAGGGGGAAGTTATTGCCATCCTGTGATTCCTTCCAGAGAGTGGTGCAGGTCATTGAGTGGTCAAAAGTGAAACTAAATTCAACAGCTGCAGTGCAGATTAGGGAGCTCAGTCTAGAGAAGAGGCCACAAAAACTCAGGGTTTTGACTATCTGCCCTGGGGGCTGTGTGAATCTGGCACACCCTCCCTTCTAGGCTGGAGGCTTCCCACTCCCCCTCTCCACATGTCAGAACTGTGGGAGAAGTCTGTGACCATAATTCTGCTCAAAAGAACCCCATTCAGATAGGTCTCTGGCTGCAAGTCCAACAGACTCTGCATGAAACTCACAGACTAGGCAGAGACTAGTGTCAGTTTCTGGGACCTACAAACAAAAGGGGAAGCCTAGACTCAATGCTCTTCTCCATTTTTGGACCCCAATATCTGTGTTCAGACTGGGCTGGTGTCTCTTTCATGCCTACCTCAACTTTCTAGGAATTTGTCTGTCACAAGCATTATCTTTGGGTCTACTGAGGACCTCAAAACACCCAAAAGTGGGGCAATAGTGTTCCCAGGGGAGCTCAATCCAGGCAGATCACTCTCCTTGGAACAATATTCCCATACAACTGCACCAGGATCCACAATATTCCAAGCAGCTTTCTGGAACCCAGGGTGAAGAGTCAGGAGTTTGGATAGGCAGACACTGCAGTGCCAAGGGGCAAATCAGGTGGCCTTAAAGTCTGTTCTTGCAGAAAGCAGGGAAAGTGATTTTTTTGCAACCCCTATACAAAAAACAATACTAAAGAGTCTCCAGGGAATCTTACTATTAAATGCCATCACCAAAACTCATTTCCTCCCTCAAACTCAACTGGAAAGTGACTCCACCTAGACATCAGCTATGAACACATTCCCCCTTGGTACACATTGACCTTGGCAGTAATAATTCAGAACCTTCCCAACTCTTCTTTTTTTCTTATTATTATTGAAATAGATGTTTCTCAATGTATATATGTTTGTTTGTTGGTTAGTCTATGTGGTTGGCTTTTACTGTCGCTGTAACCCCCTGCATTTGACCACTGTACCTTATTGTTGGAGTCCAACCTGGGGAAGTACAATACAGCAAACTAGTCTTCAGTCTTCTTGGGCCAAAGAGACCCCCCATTCTATACTACATTCTTCTTTCCTAGACCCTGTTAATTCATAAACCGCATCCTGATCTCTGTCATCCTCCCTCAAAATTTTTTTCCAGTTTCTTCCCATTTCTATCTTTTCTTTACTCTTAATAGAACAGCCTACATCAACTTACTACCATATATATATATATATATATATATAATCTAAGTCATAAAGTGCATACTACCTAACTACCTCATTCTCTTTGCTCTCTAGACATTTTTCTCCCCTCATACAGAGGCCCTGCTAAACTGAAGAAAACATCATACTTGAAAACAGGTATTTGCTTGTTATCTAAGTATAATGTTAGAGCTGTCATGATAGAAATCTCCTAATGTGATTGTTCCTGCAGGGGGGATAATAACTTTGCACTGTAACAGCTTCAAAAGACACTGTCTGTTTCTATCCCTCATCCCTGGAGGCATTGGAAAACCTAAATTTCACAAATATTTCACAGATTAGAGAGGCAGCCAATGATCTGTGCTACCCAAATTGTACCCCATCACATATAATCAAATTGTTAAGAAACTCCAATACCAGCGAAAAAGCCAGCAATATTCTTTTTAATGAAGATTGAATAAAAGAAGTTTTGAGAACAGAAATCAAGAAATTCTTGGAAACAAATAAAAATGAGGAAATAATATATCACAATCTCTGGGATAGTATGAGAGCATTTTTTTTTAGAGAGAAGGACAGTGAGAGCAAGACAGACAATCAATTTTTATTGAGTTTTTCACATGGATTTCATTGCTCTGACACTTACAGTTGAGGGGCATTCTTAAGAAGTAAATTTATAGCACTGAGTGCATTCATCAAAAATCAGGAAGAGCCCAAATAAATAGTCTTATGCTCTAATTCAAATCCCTGCAAGAAGAGGAAAAAAATCAATCCCAAACCTAATAGAAGACAGGAAATAACTAAAACCAGAGCTTAAATCAATGAAATTGAGAAAAACAACAACAAAAACCACAAATTATCAACAAAATAAAGAGTTCTTTGAAAAAATAAATATGATTAACAAACCCTTTGCCAACCTCACCAAAAGGAAAAATGAAGTGAAGCAAAATCAGACAAAAGTGGAGATATCATCACTGACTCAATTAAAATCCAGAAGATTATCAGAATTTATTTTGAAAAATTATACTTCACCAAATTTGACAATCTGGAAGAAATGGACAAATTTCTAGACATGTATGATGTTCCCAAATTAACACTGGAAGACATTGAAATTCTAAACTAGCCTCTCTCAGGTAGCAAAATCAAAGCGGCAATCAAAGTCCTTCAAAAAAAGAAAATCCCAGGACCTCATGGATTAACAGCAGAATTCAAGCAGATCTTTACAGAAGAATTAATACTGATACTCTACAAATTTTTCCATTAAATTGTAAGAGTGAGTACATTCCCAAATACTTCTCATGAAAAAAAAAATCTTACACTGATACCAAAATCCAAGAGAGACACACCAAGAAAAGAAAGTTACAGACCAATTTCCCTGATGAAAATTGACACTAAAATCCTTAATAAAATCCTAGCTATCCAGATCCAAAAATACATTAAAAAGATGATATATCATGATCAAGTGGGCTTCATGCCAGGAAAGTAGAGCTGGTTCGACATACACAAATCAAAATATGTAATACACCACTTAAACAGAATTAAAAATAAAAATCATATAATCATTTCAATTGATGCAAAAAAGTCTTTGATGCAAATCAACACTCCTTAATGCTAAAAATCTTGGAGAAAATAGGGATCAAAAGAAGATACTTTAATTTTATAAGAGCCAATTATGACAGTCCTATAGCCAACATAGTGCTTAGTGGAGAAAGACTGAAAACATTTTTACTGGATTCAGGAGCAAGACAAGGTTTTCCAATTTCATCACTCTTATTCAATATATAGTCCTTGAAACTCTTTCCATAGCTATCAGACAAGAGAAGAAGATCAAAGAATTCAAATAGGAAAAGAGGAAATCAAGTTATCCCTATTTGCTGATGACATGATCCTATACCTAGACCCAATAAGGTCAACCAAAGATTTCTAGAGCTTATAAACAATTTCAGAAAAGTAGCTAGTTGGGGCTGGAGCGGTGGCTCAGCGGTTTCGGCGCTTGCCTGGCAAGCACAAGGACCCGGGTTCAAACCCCAGCACCACGTACACAACTAAGTGTTGGAGCAACGAAGGCCTTGTGAAAAACTAAATAAAGTTGTTTCTCTCTTTCTGTCTCTCTCACTGTCCCTCTCTCTTTAAAAAAAAAAAGAAAAGTAGTTAGTTATAAGATCAACATTCATAAACCATTAGCTTTCCTATATTCCAGCAACAAGTCCACTGAAGAAGAAATTAGGAACACTGTCTCATTCACAATCTTCTCAAAAAAAAATAAAATATTTGGGCATCAATCTAACAAGGGATATTAAGGACCTCTACAACAAAAAAATTTTTTTTCATTTCTTTTATCTTTCCTCTTTTACCCTTTTCCTGCTTCTGTACATACTCCCATCATTCCTGAGCATTTTTTTCACTGTAAATATATATTCTTGTCCTGGCTCCTGAAGGTTGGGATTTTTATCAGTAAATTTAGTATTTAAACTATACTGTGTCAGAGTTGCAGTTTTCCTCCATTTGATTCTACCCTATTTTGTGGTATCACCCAAATTCTGTCAATTTTTTCACCTTTCCTCTACTTTGGTACCTCTGTCTCCTTTCCCTCTGTTCCCCACCCCAGTAAATCCTTCACTTCCCCTATTTTTCTCTCTGTTTATACTTATATGTTATAATCTCTTCAGTAACTTCCTCATACATTCCCTTCTCCCTCAGACATCTGCTAAGTTTATCACCTCTAAGCTCTAATTAATTTATATAATTTGACCCCAAAGGGTAATGTGTAACCATTACCACTGTGAGAGCCAAACTCAATAACTATTGTATGCTTTTAAATCTAACATAGGTGAGAGTTAAATACTATTGTCACCAAAATAATGGCTAATGCTTCCATTTGCTTCATGGGAGGAAATTAAATTGTAATAGATGTATTCACTACTAAATAATTTAAAACCATTTATTATATGCATTAGTCGTTCATATTAACATATTTTGAGGTGCATTTGGGGGATTAGCATTTTGAAACCCGAGTCCTAATTTGATCAGTGGTTTAGAGGAGCTGTGACTTGGGAAAAACCAGTGGAATTTTATTTTTCTCCTACCCCAGCTGGGACACCAGAGTGTGGCCATTTGCCCTTGCTTACTTTCCACCCGGGACTAGGGGTGGAGACTAACAGTCCATGAACACAGCCACATGGAAAACCCACAGTGCTTTAAATAAAGTGTTTTTGTAAAGTCACTTCCCATGCTTATTCTCTGGTGGTGAGATCAGTGTCTGGGAGCTGCCTGCATACAAACACAGAGAAGCAGGTTGCACTGCAGAAGAAGGAGGGAAGGTGTGAGGGCAGTGAAGCCAAACATCCATCTTTAAATTCTTGGAGAATTTCCACCCTCCCCAACTGACTGGGGCCAGCCCTCCTTAGGTCTGCAAAGCAGACTCTTAAAACTATGTCAGGAGCTGGCCACAGACCACAGACTAAACCTGGAGGAGAAGGCTTGGGTCATGCCCTAAATTCTCTTCACATAAGGAGTTTTGGTAGTGGAGTAAAGGGAAACATTGATCAGCACTAAACAATTCCACCATAGACAGAAGGACTTTCCCTTTTAAGCCCGTGGATCTCCTTTCCCCAATTCTAAACTCACAGGAGTCAGTTTTGGCAACCACCAGCAGATGGAGCTTTGAAAACATAAGATTTCTTATTTTCAGATCACCTGAAAGCCCCAACTGAGAGAGACCCAGCTTTTCATACCCAGACAGTTAAGATCTCATTGAAAAAGGCCAGAGACACTCTTATTGACTACACTTCCAAGTTTTTACTGTTAAGATTTTTTTTGGTACTGGTGTTGTTGCATGCATGTTCTAGATGTCTACTAATGGGATAACTAGAAAAGTTTACTGGGTCTTTGATATATAAAAACACTAGATTTTTTGTTTCCCTGCCCTGTTAAATTCTGGGGATGGTTATCCCCCCACTCTTCAATTTATTTTTATTTTTATTTTATTTTATTATTATTTTTAATTTCTTTTTTCTTCTTTTAGGAAAAAATATTAATAGTATTTCTTCCTGTTTTGATAGCCTGTTTTTAGGTTTCTTTCTCTTTTTCTTTTCCCTATTTATTGTCTCTCTTATTACCTCTTATTCATCATGTCTATTCTTGTGCTATTCTTGAGAAGAAGGACTCTGATCAGTTCATATAATATGTGAAATATATTGTGCCTGACAAGCATAATTCACAGGGATAACTTCTTCCCTTAAATGATCACCCAAATCTTAGTAATAATTCTTTTACCCTTCCTATATCAGGCCACAGCTATCCTAGCTTCCCTTTGAATCTGTATTTTCTTTTCTACTTTTTTTCTCCTTTATTTTAAATTTATTAATTTTTTTAAAATTTTCATTTCTTTTCAAATTTTTCCTTTTAGCCATTTCCTTTTCTTTCTTAAGCAAATTCTTTACCTCCTCTGCTTTCTCACTGTATATAATTGGTCTATATAATCTCCTCTCTAAATTCCACTGGCATTACCCTCCATCTGTAACTCCCAGTTAGTTAACTCTCCTCATCTCCCACTATTAAGGCTGCGTAATGATTGCTGCTGCATTTGTTCTTGAAATCAGACATTTGTGATAGCTAAATACTAGTGTCACCAAAAATATTGATTATCACTAACACTACTTCCATAGGCTGAATTCAAAAGTCTATTATAGTCTATTCTAAATAACTAATATACTACTGTTTATTGTAAGCTTTGGTTGTACATATTGAAATTTACTACTAGCGAATAAGGTGTTGGCAATCTGTAAGGGTAACAAACAGTTCACAGTAAAGGGGGCAGTCTTTTGAAATCAACTTTTCTGACAAAACTCTATTTCAAGTAAGGGTCTGGACAGATGTCCCAATCAAACAGCTTAGTCATTAAGGCAGGTGACAGGAAAAAGAACCACCAAATCATGTGTTGCTTTCACAAAGGGTTCGCCTGGCAAATAAGAGAGAAGAATCTCTTGAGACATGAGAATTCAAACTTGAAGAGGTTCACATCAATCCCCAAACTCCCCTAGTAAAGAGGCTATGGCCAGGGACCAGGATGAATATCTAGAACAATATATAAACGAGCTGATAACAAAAAGACACAACAAATTAAAAGAAGAGATAATGAAGGGAATAAATGGGAAAACTCAAGAGATGAGAAACTCTATCAATAAAGAAATTAAATCCCTCAAAAAGGAAGTTTCAGACTTAAAGTCTACACTCAATGACATGAAAGGTACCAAACAAGAATTTAATAATAGAATAACTTCAGTAGAAAATGGAACCTCTCCTATTGAAGAAAGAACTTCTGACAATGAAGACAGATTGATCAAGTTAGAGTTCACCAACGTCAAAAAAGAAAAACAATTAAGAGATCATGACCAGAATTTCAAGAATGTCTGGGATAAAATGAAAAGAAACAATATGAGTATAAGTGGGATACAGGAAGAAATTGAGACAGCAACAATGGTATGAGGAACATTTTCAAAGAAATCATGAAAGAAAAATTTTCTCACATAAAAATAGAATCAGATATGATCATCCAGAAAGCTTACAGGACACCCAATAGGCCTAATCAAAAGAGAAACTCACCTAGACACATCATATTCAAAACGCACAACAGGGATACCAAGGAAAATATATTAAAAGCAGCAAAGGAGAAACATCAAATCACATTCAGAGGCAAGCCATAACAATTGTCTGTGACTTTTTAACCCAGAAGCTGGAAGCAAGAAGGTCTTGGAATGCTACCTTTTATCATCTAAATGACCACAACATGCAGCCAAGAAATCTATACCCAGCAAAACTCAGCTTCAAATTTGATGGAGAAATAAGAACTTTTCATGATATAACAAAACTGGCAGAATTCTTCAACAGAAAACCTGCCCTACAAAAAATTCTCAAAGAAACACTCCAGACAGAAGAATAAACAATTGATACCCAAAACCCACAAAAAGAAGAAATTCAGTAAAAGTATCACCCACCAACAACCAACCAAGGCAACCACAGAACGAGCTAATAAGACACAATGACTACACATCAATTTCACACTTCTATCTTAATACTGAATGTGAATGAGCTAAATGCAACACTCAAAAGACAGATTTGGGAGAAGGGAAGATGGTGTTCTGAAGACAAAAGGCTTCCATTGCACCCCCGTGACTGATCAGGATATCTCCGGCTTCTCATCAGTTTTTTAAGGTGCGTTTTGGGAAAGGCATTATGAATCACCAGTTCTGATCTCAGCATTGGTTTTGGGGAATAGAAACCTACCAGCGAGCGAACAGGGATTCTTTGTCCCGCGCACCAGCGCGGCGGTGCCCGCCGGCTGGCCCACCGGCAGGCATTTGCACTCTCCAGCCTACATTCCCTCTTGCCAGAGTCCCTTCTGCAGGAGGGAAAAATCCCTCACAGCTTTAAAGACAGCGTACTGGCAAGGACACCTCCCGGACCTGTGCACTGTCTGCCGGCAGGATCAGTGACTGGAAAGAGCTTCCTAATAAGCACAGAGCAGCGGTTTGTGCAGGGGAGGTGGTACGGGAACTGCAAGGACGGAGAGCGGTGCAAGCCTCCGTACTACATCTGCGAACTAGTTACCCCACATCCAGCCCGCCTGAGCAGGGCAAGACCTCTTTGAGACTGCAAAGCAAGCTCTAACAGCTCCGCCCGGAAGCAGCAGAGATCAAGGGTGGAAACAGGACCAGAAGGCCTGGCTGAAGCCCCGAAGAAGGTGGGGGAGCAGTCAGGAAAGGGGAGCATCCATTTTGAAAACCACCCTCACTCTCCAAGACCCACATCCCCCGAGTCTGAAAAAGAGGCTCATACAATTGTGCCCGGATCCTGCAGCTGAACGCAGGCAGTCCCAGCAGAAGGTGGGGCCAGGGGCCTGAGTCCTCCTCTCATAGAGGATCTGGGACTGAGGAGTAACGGGGTTCGGGGCTCTGTCC
>PVKS010030842.1:0-24012 GCA_004027875.1 Aplodontia rufa
TGATGGTGAATGGGAGAGATTTTCTGATTTCTTCCTCTATGGATTTGTTGTTGGTGTAAAAAAATGCTAGCAATTTGCTGGAGTTGTATTGATTAAATTTTAATCATGGACATATCTATGATCACAGAAACAGAGACCATACAAGGAGATGGAGGAGCCTGTGAGTCCACAATCTAGAGACTAGCCTGGGTAACATAGCAAGAATCAACACTCCCCACGAAAATCAATCAATCAGTCAATCTTTCAAGAAACCTGCTTTTAAGTAAAAATGTGAGTCCGCTGTATCCAAACCAATGGCTTTTATAACATAAAAATGCATCACATCTCTCCATATATAGCTGTGATTGTATGAAGCTTTTTTCCCATGGGGAGCAGGACAATAACAGAGTTATCACCTTTTTTTGGTTCTTCTCCTTTTTTTTTTTTTTTTTGTAAAGAGAGAGGGACACTGAGAGAGAAAGGAGAATCAATTCTATTAGTTGTTCATAAAAGCAGTCTTCATTGCTCAGATACTTTGTTGTGTACATGGCGTGCTGGTGTTCAAACCTGAGTCCTCACACATGCCAGGCAAGCACCAAACCTCTGAGCCACTGCTCCAGCCCAAGTTCTCATTTTTCAATTGTGACATCTTAGTATTGCATCTATTTCCTCAACTAATCGGCTATATTTTTATGTTGCTTTGAAAAATCTTGAAGATAGTGAGGAAAAAACTAGCATTCATCAAGCACCTGCTGTGCATCATTCACTGTTGTGAATTTAACAAGTATTTTGAGTGATCCTAACCATCTTGCAAGATCAACATGAAATTAAATGTTAAGTACTAATAGACACTGGAAACTGAAATGTTCTAGTATGTTAAAGCAATAATAGAAAACAGAAGCTTGGAACAGTGGTGCATACCTGTAATCCCAAAGACTCAGGAGACTGAGGCAGGAGCATAGCAAATTCAAGGCCAGCCTCAACAACTTAGCAAGACCCTGTCTCAAAATAAAAAATTTAAAAAGGACTGGGGGTGTAGCTCAGTGGTAGAGTATTCCTGGGTTATTTTAACCAGTGCCACACACATACACACATACACACAAGAAAAAAATAGCCGTGCAAGATGGCACATGCCTACCTATAAACCCAGTTACACTGGTGGTTGACACAGGAAGATTACAAGTTCAAGGTCAGCCTGAATAACTTAGCAAGACACTTTCTGAAATTTAAAAACAAATAAAAAAGGGTTGGGGAGTCAGATCCACAGGTGTACTAAAATGTAATGAATCAATTGAAATGGAAAAAAAAAGTAAAGAAAGTACTGTGACCCACAGAATAAATTTCATTCATTCGTATATAGTTTTATATTGCAATGCCATGCCTCAGTTGGCAACTAATTATAAAGAAGTTTTCCCTATGTCCAACCACCAACCTTTATCCTGTGTGCTCAATTTTAGTGCATTTTATCTGTCTGCTTTTCACATATACCAGAAACAAATATTACCACAATTTTTTAAAAAAAACTTTCTATGAGGCTTATATGTGTCTAAAAAACAGGGTGATTTACAAATGGGTTTTGTCTAATGGAAGTTATAATACTTCCTTGAGATAACTGGAAACTACTACATCCCAAATCAAGGCTCCAAAACATAGCCTGAAGACTGAAAAATTATTTGGAAAAGAAAGTGTATTTCTCAAACATTTCTTGAAATTGTCTTCTAGGTTGGACCTGGGCTCTGCCACTGCTCAGTGGCTCCTAAGGCTGCATATGCATGCACACCAAACCCAAGTGTCTCTCCACTGATTACCACGTCTCCGTTCATTTTAAAGAGAGAACAAGTGAAGGAGCTGGATTTTTTTTTTTTTTTTTTGGCCACTTTAGGCGATACTAACCTCCCCAAACCTGCCTTGACAACAGAATCTTTATTGCTTTTGATGGCAACAGGAACAGAGAGAATCAATGTAGCTGGGCTTGAAGTCCCAAGTGGAGTTTAATATGGCTGCAATGGAAAAAAGTTGTTTTAACTTGCAAAATGAGAAAATGTGATACAGCAATCATTAGGGGGAATAATAAACATGGGTTATGCCTTATCATCAAATCTGTGTACAAAAATAAAGCTCCATAAAACTAGCAGAGGATAACATCTATTTGCTTTCACTCCTTTAACCACAATAGTTTAATAGCTTCAATCGCTTTTTGATGGAGTTTCAGGCCTAATAAATGTCACATTCCAAAGCTTGGAAACCTAAAAGCTACACTGGTTCCCTGTAGTTAAAACAATAACAAATATCCACAACTCCATTGCTCAAAGTTCAAGTGATCTTATAAACCAATCCAATTCTTCTCCCTTGAGCCAATGATATCACTTGTTAGACTTGTCTAATAAATCACTCGTTCAAATTTAATCTCCACTTGCACAATATTATTTAGCACCTCATACGTTCTGTTCCCTCTTTAGAGCAATTCATTAGTTAGATATTGTCGTATCTGCAAATCAGGATTGTGCTTGCAGTTCTCATTTTTCATATGAAGAAACAAAACAATAAAAACTTTTTTGCAGGAATGCATTAGACAAAACAATTTATACTGTGTGTTTTTTGCACTGTGCTCAGCTCTGTTACTGAGCTAAAGAACTCTGATTCCCATGCAGATTTTTTGCTCTTTTTAGAATGCTCTTCATGATAAAAAAAAATCATAAAAACAGACAGAGGACTTCACAAAAGGAATGTAAATAGAGTCCACACAGCAAAGAAATTGGTGCTTGAAAACTGATATACTCATCCTAGACTTAACACATTGGAGGTCATTGGTGACTTGTTAAGTCGCTGAGACAGGACAGACACCAGTGGAAGGGGCAATGATTTGAGATTAAAGGGAAGACAGTGAATGTGTATTAATTTTCCTAAAAGTGTAGCTGTTCAGAAACAAAAAAGTAAAGAGAAGAAGGGTTTTTGTTAATGGAAATTTGACTACATCACTCTCTCAGCCTCAAAATTCAGCCATCTTCAATACTTTATCTCCTTGGCCCACCATGTTACAATCAACCAATTTTCTGAATTTTTCAAATCAATGCCCCTCAAGTAAATGGATCTCTGTTTTCACTGCTACATCTTAATTCAGACCTTTATTATTTCACACCTGAACACCTCAAGAACTTCTTAACTTTTTGGCCCATCACATTCCACAATCTGGCAATCTGCAATCTAGCCACCTGGTTGGATTTGCCCACCAGGAAGACTGCAAGTGAAGGCTTAGCTCCAGGCAATCTTACCAGCAAAGCTGCCCTGCATTTTCCCACATTCTTGCCTTTGTTTTTTTCCATCACTCCCTGTCAAAACTTCAATATCATCTTCCTCAAGAAGTCACACTGCCCTCTCCAGCCAGAAATAATCTTTTCAGTCTCTGGCTTCCTTAGACCAACACACCACTCATCATTCACCTCACATTGCCTGGTCAAGGTTTCTTAAGTTGCTCTGTATCAGCGACCATATCCTAGTGCATGATATAGTATTAGCTCTTATAAACACCTGAATTTGAGTAGTATTCTCCATCACAAGGCTTTTGGAGTGGTGTTTCTTATTGTGCCCACATGACAGAGAGATAAAAATGTGGCTTCTACTTATTTTGCCAACAGGTATTCATTTTGTGCCTGGATCCTGATTACAGGATCAGAGAAGAACAACTGTTTTCCTAAGACTGGAAACAATGGGTTCCTATGAACAAACCTTTCATCACTGAATGCACAATAATAGCAAATTTTTCAAAACCCCCATTAGTTAGTAAAAGTTACCAGTTGTCACTTGAAGAAATATTATTGGGTCACACCAAGCAGGGAATTATGTGTGGGGCTCTTACAGAGATAATGTGTTGACATTATTCTCCCAAGTTCACTCGATGCACTGAATGTGTATTGGTTGCATCTTATGTACCCAGCAATGTACTCAGGATCACTGATCATTCCACTTTTTAAAGCTAATACAGCTTCAAAATGTGGGAAGCAAAGCTAACGCCAGGAGATTTCACCTGGAACCTGGGGTTCCCTGACCTGAGCTCTGACTGCTTCCAACTTACAGCCATGTCGGCCTCCACACTGCTTTTCTTCTTTCCGCCACTTACTAGAATGTGGAAAGAAAAACAACTGAATTTCATTTGTTAAACATGAATCAAGGGTCCACCATGCCTTAGGGTAAATGTACAAATTCTGTATTCACCATATGCCTCAAGGAAGTAAAAAAAAATATTTTGAAGTGGTATGTCTCAGGAAGGGTAATGGAATAAATTTAAAACAAACAAAAGAGGGTGAGTTATATATGTGTGTGCTCATGCATGTATAAGTTCAAATGCACAGTCATATATGTAGTATGTAATATTTACCACAAACTTTCCCAGGTATCTAGCACTCAGATCAAGAAATAGAACATTAAGAGGAAAACGAGGTAGCCAATATCCTTACTTATAACAGGAATTTATATATATTTTAAAGCTTCTCAACTTATTTGCTAGGTTTGGGGGCAATTTCGTGTTCAAAGAACATTATCAAGAAATAGCTTATAGTCTTGAATTTATTTTCAGGAAAGATATAAACAAATGTATTATAAAAATATATAATAACTTCCTTAACCCTATAAATAGAAGGGAGCCAGGAATATGCATTTGTTACTGTCTCCCAGATGATTCTAATAATCAGACACACTGGTTCACTGTCCCCCACCTAGGGCCTGGCAAAATGATACATGGACAACTTCTTTTGAGTGGATGTGATTGAGTTTTTTAGCAGGGGTGGAGAAGGGGGTGACGTGAGAAGAGCAATGTCTTAGAGTCATGCACTCAGCTAAAGATGAAGGGTGAAACTGGGGATGATTGGAGCCAGAGAGACAAGGGACTAAACTGCTTTTATAATACAGGTGTGAGATGACAAGGGCTGATATTAAGTTATGACTGTGAAAATAGGGAAGAATGGCTGGTCAGAGAGACATTGCGGGCACATAATAAATTCCAGAGGATATATTGGCAGATGCCAAAATACGAGTCTTCTTAGAATTAAATCCCAATGCTCATAAACTCTGGTATGTTCTGCATCCCACAGTGTAGGAGTGTGTGTGTGTGTGTGTGTGTGCGTGAGTGTGCACATGCGCGCGCACACTCATGCACACACACTTATGCCTGAAGCTTCACCCCAAGAGATCAAAACCTAATCACCATACAAACTGATACAGACCATGTACACACAAAACTGTCTCTGTTAACTGAGACGTGGTGAAGATGTTGCTTTAATTAGATTCATGCTTCTTAGGTAGAATCCAAAATATAAGCCATTTAATTCTGGGATTTTATTCCAGGATGAGACCTATTTCAATCACGAATTCATAAAATCAAATGGAGGGGGATTGCACATGCAGTCTTCTGAAAAATTGCTGTCGATAGACACTGTGAAAGCTTCCATACACACCTCATTCCTAACCTACAGAACATATCCTGCCTGTACCATTCTGGAGGCCTCTGCCTAGAAGTTAGCACACTGTGCCAAAACACGCAGTGGTTTAGTAAAGTGAACAGACGTCTGAGATGAGGATGAGACCACTAGACATATTTCCACTAGAAAGCCGAGCCAGGCTTTCCAATGAGACCTCCAGAGGCAAGCAGCTGGCCTCGGATCCACCTACTGTGCCACCTACAATAGCCCTAGTAGGGTTTCTTATAACTGGGTGTGTTCGTTGGCTTCAGTTCATGTTTGTTGAAAGAAAACGGCACTGCCCAAGTAATGAAAATGATTCTTTAGTAAATTCAATGAACATAAATATATAATTGTAGGTTAGAATCCGACTGGAGAGAAATAGTTTTCTAAAACCAAATGGAGTACCTGACAAACTACGACAAGAAGAACTCAACTACACCCATTTTCTGAACTTTGTTAAGAAATAAAACTCACCCACCACAAAAACCAAAACAGAAGTTGTTACTCTCTCTGGTCCTTTTACAAACCATAAAAGCAATACTTATGGCTCAAATATGCCAAACAAAACACATTTAATGCTTAAAGCTAAAGGCTAAGTTCTATATGCTTTATGAATTGACATCTATGTGAGAGTTGAGAAAAAGAGACAGAGAAAGGGAGGGAGGGAATGAGTAACATGCACGTGTGTGTGCTATCATTTGTTCAGCAAACTTGCTGTCTTGGGGCAAATAGTACCTCCTTGCTCACTTGACTTTGGACTTGACCATATCACTTCCTTTGGCTAATGGAATATGAATAGACGTGATGTGAATAGATGCCTTACATGTGCTTACAAGGCTTGGTATTCTCTGTACCAGTGATCACCTGTAAGAACATATTTGAGTAAATATTACACCTTTAACCCAGGCCCAGAGCAAATGCACATGGAGAAGATCCGACAGCTTGGAAACTCCAAGAAATGATAAAACCAGGAGAGAAATAAAACCTTCAAAAAAAAGCTTTTGCTAATATCTCAGACAGATAAGAGAAAAATATTGTACTAATAAAAAGCAGGATATTATATGAAAAAGAAATATTCTGAGATAATTTTTAAAAAGAAGAAGAAATATTCAGAGAATAAGAACGAGCTCTTGAAAATTAAAAAAAAATTATCCAGCATAAATAGAACATTTCATAGAAAAATGGAATAATATAGTAAAGAAATTCTCTCAGAAGCAACACCAGCACAGAAAGAGAGATAAAACAGGGGATAGAGGCTAAGACGACTAGAAGATTAATTCAGGAGGTTTAATATCCAACTAATAGAAGTCTCACAGAAAACAGACTGGACGAAAGTGCCAAAGAAATAATATAGGGAAATGACCCAAAACTGCACCACTAAGTATCCAGACTGAAGGGAAGGTGTGTGAAATGGAGAAGATGGAGAAATTGAGACAAATTTTAACCATGATCCTCTCTTTCTACAGCAAAACAACTGGAAAAGCCATAGACCCTGACAAGGTAAACTGGCTGGAATAGGTGTGTGTGTGTGTGGGGGGGGTGATGAAGAATACTGTTGATTCCTATAGAGTTGTATTCCATTAATCTTTAATCTAGCAAGAGTGGGAGTGCCCTAAACAGCCAGAGGAGAAAAAAGAGGAAAGGGAATAGCACACTTTGTCAAAGCCACTGTGTACCTTGCCTCCATCCAAGTCCATGGGATAAGACTAAGCTAATCAAGACATGGAGATGGAATCCAATGCACTATGGCCATTAGCCTTTGGACTTTTCTCCATGGCCCTACCCAAGCTCCCTGAGTGAAGAGGAGCTACCTAAATTCTCCATTAGTATAAGAGGAGGATAAGGGGGAGAGTAGAGCAGAGCCTCTGTTACTATCTCAGAAGAGGTTATGATACAAAATGGGGAAATCTTCACTCCTCCTCACACCCAGTTCTGTCATCTGAAGGATGAAGGCTGGAAAAGGTGATACTTTCATCCTAAAAACTTATGAGAAAAATGAAGGAAGGCCACACTGGTGATAATTTTACATCACTTGGCTAGGGCATGCATACGACATGGAACTGGTGTTTGATGGAGCACAGTTGCTCCATCAAACACCAGTTGAAAAGTCACTGAAAAGGCAATTTTTTAGATATAATTAACAATTAAATTAGTAGACTTACTTAAGTAGCTTGCCCTATATAATGTGGGTGGATCTCACTCAATTAGTTAAAGGCATTAAGAAAATAGGCTGAGGTATCTCAAAAAGAAAGGAATTTTGTGTCTAGTTTGTCCTCAGACTCAAGACTACAACCTCAGTTCTTCCTGGGGTCTCCAGCCATTGGGTCTGCTCTGCAGATTTCAGACCTTAAAATTTCAGCAACTCTTTGCATGAGACAATTTCTTTACATTTTTTAAATCTCTCTACACATGCAAGTCTCTATGATTTTATTTACTTATATTTATATATACATTTGAATAGTGCATATATCTACATTTGTTCATGTTTATGATTTATACACATATGTGGTATAATTTGTGTGTATTTTAATATTCAAGTGTGTGTATGAAAACATATATAAATCAATCTTTCTCTAATTCACCTGGGATTATGTTAACATTAACCTCTGGAAGACACAGTTGACCTCTCACCATGAATACAGTATTATGTACCCATTTCTGTAAGGAAAATTTGTTAGATAATCTCCAAAGACCTGATAATTATCATCAAAACTCAAGAACTGAGAAAGTGATGAAGCAGAGCCTATGGCAAACCTAACTCTGTCTCCCATTATTCCTTGGAGTTGAGCTTTGCTCCTGAGGCCAGTCTAGTTTCACAACACTTAGCTTGGTATGACCAAGAAATAATTTCAAAATGTCTCCTTCCCAGAAAATGAGGGGGATTTAATCCTTTTCAGTCATAAGAATGTGAGTTTGTTTATCCTCCAAACTTGAGGTTTTCTTACATTTCTTACCTTAAAATAGGATACTTGTTTTGAATACAACCATTTTGAGAGAGAGGGGGGTGAAAGAAAGAAGAGAGAAAGTGAGAAAGAAGGAAGACAAAGAAGAGAAGGAAGGGAGAAAGAAAGGAGGAAAGAGAGAGAAAAGCCATGGCTACTGCTGGTAGCATGAAAGCAAAGTTCGATCTCAGTCCTACCTCTGCCCCTCTGTGTCCGTTCTCAATCCCTTTTATTAATAATTAGCCCAGAAGCCTTCCGTTACCTACTCCCCAATCACTTGGGAGGCTTCCCCAGGATCATCAGCTCATGGCATCCTATGCCTTTTCAAATCTCTTCAAAAGAGTTATATTGGCACTGGATGGAGGGTTGCATTTTTTTAATCAATGTTAAAAGTGAGTTGATATGTTGGACACACAATTTTAATAATTTTTTTTACTAAAATGTATATAAAAACACGAAAAGCAAACAACTTTTTCCAAACCCTGCCCCTTTGAAAAGTTACACTGAACACAAAAGTGTCCTTCTAGAGACATCTTTATAAATGAGAATATATGTTTCATTTTATATACTTCTTATAATTTTATATAAATGTGGTATCACATACTTTACCTCTATTAAACAATATGATTTTGGAGAATGAAGAATATGTTTCTACTGTATCATTTTTACAGAATATGGAAGTTGTTCAAACAATAAAACAAAACATTTGTTGAATGAAAACTACCAGTGTATTTAGTCCAAACACTTTTCCTTCATTTTAGGTCTAGACTTTCAATATCTAAACTCAATTTAATGGATATTAAATTGGATATTACAGATTGGCTGGTTGTGCTGCTAATCAAACAATTCTTTCTTACAAAATACCAACTTCCATTACTTGCCCAACTACTAGCCATGTCTCTAACTCAGAAAGGAGTCCCTTAGTATATGAAGAACTCTTACTTTTATGTTGGTTATGGAATTCTTAAATAAAATAAAATTATATGGCCAAATAACATCTAAGTTCCCTTTCCTTTCCTTGTCTGGACAGTCTCTTCTGGGCCCTTTGGAGCTGCTGGCTGTCTTTGTCCTTGGTAGCAGCAATCCCTGCCTCCCTGGTGAATGTCTAACCAACCCAGAGCATAAGGGATAACTCCAGAGGCATAATGAGAAGCTACAGGGCTGAGGGCAAATGTCAAAGCAAACATAATTGGAAAGATATTAACTGAGACTGATGGAAGGCTTCCCAAAAACTTTAGCATGACCAAATCATAAAGAAACCACCAGATGTTTATAATTACTATTCAACCTTATTCTCCTCCTAACCCCTTCAAGAAGGGAAGAAAAACGGATGCTTACCCATGTGCAAGGGTGACTGTGGCTCATTCTGGAAAAGATGAGACCGTCTTGCATGTTGCCTGAGTGCAAAGTCAGCCCAACTATGACCAAACACTAAGACCGCGAACGGAAGGCAGGCTGCAGCACACGGCTTTCTGTTAAACTCACATCAAAGCCCAACTAATCTGGGCAAATCAGGTATCCAATTCCCTTTTGGGGTGTTTTGGGGAGCACAAAGCAGGAATTTGACAGTTGCTGAAGAGAAAAATTGTCTCCTTCTACCAGTTCTGGTTCCAGACATTCATCTGTGAGAAAATTATTCCCGGTGTTCCTGAGGTTTGGGAGTCCTAAGAATCCCTTGCTGATTTCCCTCACGCTATGTACCTCTGCTGCACAGCACTCCTCACCCTCTTGAGAGCAGACATTCAGCACCCTGATCCCTGGACTTTGCAGGTACTGAGGAGAAGAGTGGAAAGGAACGGGAGATTTGTCTTGGGTGGAATGGGGAGGGCGGGCGTGCTACAAAGAGAAGAAAGGACTGGGAAGAAGAATCAGAGATATCTTTACAATTCAATTAAAGCCTGACTCAGGGGAGTTTCCTGGACAGTCTGGTCAACCTAGATTCAAATTTGCATTTTACCTGCATTTTACAGATGATGGAAATTAGGTACCAGGAAATTAAGTAATGTCATCAAGATCACAAAGTCAACCAGTATGAATACAGATTATGTAATGCTGGTCTTCTCTTTCCAAGGAAGAGAAGAATGATACCTACCTTTCTGAGTACTTCAGATAAAGCATCTAACTCAATGGCCACCATATAAACAGTGTCCAATGAGTAGCACCTACAATTCCCACAGTTAATAATAGTAGTTTAGCAGTCCTGTTCCTGCATTCTGTGGGCTGCAGATGCCATATAGCCCTGTCCAGAACAGACCAGAACAGGGAAACCACAGGACCCAACCCTTCACTGAGAGTCCTACAGCTTCCTGTGCTTTCCCAAATTGCCTTGTCTCCTTTCTAACTATAGAAATAAATTAATGTTACATACAGAAGAAAAATAACCAAAAGATGGAAGGAAAACTGACATCTTTAGCATTCAGGGATTAGTGGGTTAATTTTGTGCTCCCTTTGAGAATTAATTTTTCTCTTCAGCAGAAGTCTTCTGCTGAGAGCAGTTGCAGCCTTATTCACAGGGAGTATGCTTGCAGATTTAGCTTTCCTACAGGAAACGTGAGACTTGTGACAAAGTTCTTGTGAAATCCACACTAGGTTTTTTAATCATGAATACTGCTGGCTGGTCGTGCAGGACTTTCTGAAAATTTGCCAATGATCCTCTTTACTATGCCCTGCATCAAATATTTTCATGTAGCAAGCTATTTTTGTGCAAATGATGCATTTACTTATAGAAAAAAATTGGAATCATATAGCAAAAATATTAACAGTGGTTATCTCTGGATGTCAAGATTTATAAGTGATTTTCTTTTTGCTTTTGTATGCTTTGAATTTTTATCTACAGTGAACATGTGTTAATTTTAGAATATGGGAAAGCCTGACAAAAGTTATTTTCAGAGGCTGGAGCAGTGGCTCGGTGGTTACAGCGCTTGCCTTGCGTGCAAGTGCACTAGTTCAAACCCTAGCATCATGTACAAAACAAAGTGTCAGAGGAATGAAAGTCACATGAAAAACTAAAAAAAAAATTACTTCTCTCTTTCTCTCCCTCTCACTGTCCCCTCTTTCTTTAAAAAAAAAAAAAAAGTTATTTTCAAACTAATTTCAAAAGGCATTTATAAACTTTTGTCCATATCCTCCTCTGTATCATTATTTACCACATTACTCCCAAAACCCTCTCTGTGTGTGCTGGTTAATAAAAATCTACAGGCTAGCCTAAGAATGTCTCCCATGGACTAGTCAGATAGTCATTTCTGCATTGCCAAATCTGGATACATGAATGTTACATTTAGTAGAGATTTGAGGGGGGAAATGCCATTATTTCTGTAAGGAAAGAAGACCAGCAACTGTGAAAAGAAGAGGAAGGAAGTAGAGGAAAATCTATGCAGTCTAGAAAAGGCCCAAGCTATTTGCTGTCTTATTAGGCATTTCATGTTGAAAAGGTAAATGCTGCTGGTAGAACATTCCCAACTCTTCCACTCTGCAGCCAAAGCCATCAAGAAAATAAGGTTTACATCAAATGCCTCATTAATATTTTATTTTGATGGCAGAATCAAGAAACCTATCCAAATGCTAAACGGAAAATATATTACTCAAGGAGAACCTGGTAAGATGTCCAGAAGTCAGCTTACTGTTGAAAGTTCTTTCAATGTGCAAGATTTTAAAAATGGGAGACTTAGAGAATTGGGGATGCAGGAAGTATGTACCTCAAGGTTGCCAGACCTAGAAAATAAATTATAGGATACTCAACTAAATTTGAATTTCTGCCAAACAATGTTAGCAAAAGTGTTTCCCAAATAATGCATGGAACATACTTCTAAGAAAAAGATCTGTCTTACAGTGGAAATCCTTATCCTCACGGTGGGGGGAAAAAAACAGGAGGGCCAATCTGTATGGGGATATTATTTCACCCAAGACAGTATACTTATTAAATGGAGAGTTGGTAGTGATTCAGAAAGTCTGAAAGTCTAAGACTGAAGATGGATTTTTTTTTATGTAACCTAGAAATAAAGTGAAACAAAGACCTCCTCGCCTACAAGAAATCGGTTCTTTCTAATGTTGTTCTTCTAGGTTTAATACTGGTCAAACCAATATTACCCCAAAAGCAGAAGGTAGAAAAACCCAGGAAAGTCCCAGGGAACATGGTGTGCAAGCAGACAGCTGTAGGAACAGGGTAAATGGCAAAGGGTGAACTTCCAAAGTGTCTCCATTGGGGTTGGAAGTAAGTGTCTGTTGGTTACACTTAACTTTTCCTACAGCCAAGATTTCAGCACTTCATCTGAACAGCTTGCACCTTGCGAAATTGTTTTCCAGAAAAAGGGCACTGAAAAATAAAATAATAATTTTTTAAAAACTTAAGGGAAAAGAGACACGTTGTTGTCTGGATCTATATGACACCAAATGAATGAAAAGTAGAAAAATATCATCCTCCAGATGTTTCACCTACGTAGCAGTCAAGCACACTTTCACTTTCCACATAGATATTTGGCATGTAAATACAGTCTATGACGAACAACTGAAAAGCATTGAATGGGAAATCAGAAAAGTGTGATTTTTATATTGACCACAAATGGCTAATAAAATATTTTTTCATCAACATATTTTAACCCATCTTAAATACGTAATTGGCCATGAAATTACTAGCTGTGTAACCTTAAACTAAATGAAAAGTTGATGTTTCTTCTTAATTTTCTGCCCTGCATCTAGTATATCTTCCACCTTCATTCTCATCTGATTGAGAAAGTCCTTCAGTTTCCCAGAACCAAAGGATTCAAAGCCTTTGAAATCAGCTCATCTCCTCTGCCCCATACTTCACAGTGAATGCATTGTTTGGAAAACTAGAGTCTGACAGCTAAGGTTTGATGGGTGACACGGAAAAAATAAAAGGTGTATTACAGAGATTAGACCAGACATCACTGTGGCTGCCGGTGAAGTCTATGGGAGGTCCTTACCTCTGCATTTGGTAGTGACCCTGAAGTCACTTACAGTTCAGGGCCAGCAATTAGGAAAATGACTTGGACATGAAGCAGGGAGACAAAGGACAAACTGGAAGCCCTGTTAGGCTTTCAGGACCTCCAACCTGCAGGAAAGGCTTGTGCCCTTTGCACAGGTGCCTTCTTCCCTGGCTCAGAACTGGAAGACACTAAGGAAGTCATTTCCTGGAACCCAGCCATAGCCTCATAACAATAAGGTGCACCAACAGGTCCATAAATACTATGTGAGCAGTCACTGTCAAAGCACCTGGCATCCTTGCATTCACCCTGTGAGGATAATGACTGGTGCTTTGCTTACACCTTCCAAGTGGCATGCAAATTTCTCTTCTGCTTGATCCCAATCTGGGACTACACCAGAAAGGAGATACTGGATCACAGCACAGATCTTCAGAGCACCAAGCATTATTCCTTGTTCTACCATTATCTTGCTGATGAACTTGGCAGAGTGATGTCTGTATTTGTTAAATCATTCTAAAAGCAAATGTTCTAAGGGCTCAACACTCATGAGTGAGTCCAAGTTCATGCTTACATCCTTCTTGATCACAATATCTTCATTGAAATGTTGTAATTGGGGTTTAATAAGATGGTTTAAAAAAGAATCTAGCCCATAGAAAGAACCCCATATATGTTTTTACCCTGTGTGCATACTCACAACCAGTTTGTTTTACAGTACGCTCACCTCTAGCCCACCTGGTGAGTTGAGCTTTCCAGAGTGTCCTACACATGGGCCTAGGGAACTACAATCAGGGACAGCCAACTCTCAGTGGATTCCTAAAGCCATTTGCATCATTCCCACCTTTCTAAAGGAGGACCTCACAATGATTCCTTAATACAGGCTACATACACAGCCTATGCTCCCCTTTCTTTAGCTGACAGAAGAGTCTCTTAGGAAAAAGGAAATAGGTGAAATTTGCCAGATAGGAATGCTCAGGTGAGGAAGGTGCCCACCGTCCAAATGGCTGCTGCACTGCTGCTGTTGACGCTGCTGTTGTCCTTGTCATGTAGGATAGTTAGCACAGAAAGAAAAACCATCTCCAACCAGGTCTAAGAGGACTCTGAAAGGAACCTCAGGGACAGCATAACAAATACCTCACAAGCATACCACTTACTTCACTTTATGTCTCATTAGGACCATAATTTCCAACTGGGCAGCAACCACATCTGCTCCCTTCTGCTTTTTCTGCCATTGCTAATGGAAACCTGGTGGTTGGGTGCTGTAGGTACTTCATGCAATGGCTTTCAACATCGTGTAGACTAAGCTTAGCTCTCGCCTCTCTGAATGGAGCAGTTGTGCTTTATAATCAGTAATCAAAGTATTTCCACAATTAGGCAGAATTGGGAACAGGGAAGGTGTCTCTGAATAACAAGTCTGATTCTGTATTGTTGCATGAATACACTCCAATGTGAACATAATACCTAAAGCTGAACTACAGGAGTAATCATAAAGTGCCATGTTTGAAAATATCTTAGAGCCACTAAACTGCTAGAAAAATACCCTTTTAATATCCATTAATTTGTCACAAAAGAAGATGTCTTACTCTTAACAGTTTCTGATCTTGTCATGTGAACAGTCACATGTGTACATTCTCTCTTTCTGTCTGTATCTTGTATGTGGTCAAATTGAAACTCCACAAGCAACTACTAGTTTGTGATCTGTAATCATATCTATTAATATAGATCATTGTGGGAGACAATTATACTCTGGAAATGATGTGATATTTGGATCTCGAAAAAAAAGTCATCATTCTTCGAAATAGAGGCCTGCCAGCTTTCTCAAGAACTCAGTTTATGAACTCAAGTTAAAACATATGAATGTATGTTCCTCTTTTTTCTTCCTCTTTTGAACCATTTTATGATTGAAAAAAAAAGACAGTTTGCCACAATGGAAAATACCTCATTTTTCCATTAAAAATGTACATTTTTTTTAACAGCTATCCCTGCCCATTGGATTAAAATGAGCCATTGCTAGGAGACCAAATCAAGGTCTTAGCAAGCAGGTGGAAAGCAAGGAGCTTGGAAGGTGAGTGTGTTAAATGTCCAAAACAATACCTATAGCAGTGTCAACAACAGCACCAAAGCAGCCAGATGGAAAGTGAGAACAAATTTCACTACGAGGAGACCCACGGTCTCCTCTGTCCTGAATGAGAGGCCAGGATCATTTTCCCCACAGTCAGAGTCCTGGACTCCATCAGGCCTGTTGGTAGCCAGTGGGGCCCAGACTCAGTGTTCATGCATATGCCACTTTGTGTCACCAATAGAGAAAATCCACCTTGCCTCTAAACCTAGTTGAACCTTGGTTGAAAAAATGAAACCAAAATTACTGGTGAAATGAAGACCAATGTTTAGTAGGCTGAATTTTGAATTTATTGTATAAGGCCAATGAATTCCATCTCTTCTAATTAAATATAGATTTCTACTCTGATAGGTGTTCTAACGACAAATAGAAAACTTATATAAATATACTGATCTGTAAAATAATGTAAACAAATGATTTAAAGGATTCACCAAAAATTTTGTTCTTCAGCCTAATATTTTTCTTTTCTCTTTAGTTGGGAAGTCACAATGTAATGTCATCACAGAGAAAATGAGGAAGCTCTGATTGCTTGGGATTTGGCTTCACTCACTAATATCACTCTCTCAACTTGAGATTTCCTTTACTCTAAATAGGATTTGCTTCCATGTTCATCTTTCCAGAAGGTTCATGTCTTCCTAAGGCCTGGGATATGTCTGTAGACAGCTTCATCCCTGTAATTATCTCAGAATTTGCACGTGTTCTCCACAAACAGTGTTATTCAGAGCTCACAGATGGGCTATTCCTGTCCTTAATAGTTTAACTTTGAGAAGTACCTTATGGATACGATGTGGCAATCTCTTGATGATGTGTTCTATATGAGTAAGAAGGAGAGGTACTCAAGAGATTCAGTTAATTTAAATTAATAGGTATCAGAAAATATTACCAGGAACGGGGGTGTATGTGCTTGGGGAATTGAAGGATGTGATACTAAGCAGAAACGTCTATCTAAAATGAGAACACTGAAGATGAAGAAGAGAAGCAAAAGTTGGGATAATTTTCATGCTGGTTTATAACTTAAATCCTAAGTAACCTGAATCTGGCTGAACTTTCTTCTGTTTCTTGTTTTTATTTTTTCTTCAAATAAATTTCAATGCATGAGATTGTGGTGCTAAAATACAAATACAGAACAATTTTGTTATTGCAAAAAATTGGCAAAGCTACTGGTGAAATCACGTCCCTTGAAACATAACAACCACATACAGTAAAAGCACAGTTCCTCTCAGAGTACACATAAAGAGAGTGTTAGCTTTGTTCCTTGGTGTCAATACTGTGAAAAGGCTCCATGGTATTCCTTGAACTAACGTTCACCTCGCTAATTCTTATCTTGCCAATTGCATGTGCAGTATGTTAAAATCTACATTCCAGGAAACTGCTGTGTGGTATATGAAATATATTAGAAGTATGTGAAATGAAGTTGTTAAAAGGGTCAGCAATTCCCTTTGATGTCCGACCATTAGAGTGTCATTTCTTCCATTCCCATTATTTTTTTAATTCTTTCTTGGTGTTTGTCCTTGATGGGAAGGGGAATGAAAAGGGGAAAGGTGGGGAGGCTTTTTTAACAACTATCAAATGAGTGCTAGGAAAAAAAGGTAGGGTTTCCACACAGTACCTACTAAAGCCACGTTTTGCCAGTGCCCCTGGATTACAGGCCTCATCAGTCTTTATGTTCATTCACAACCTAATCACGAGGCTCCGGCCACAGAGGCTTTAGGGTCCCATGTGGAACATCAGGTTAACAAGCACTGGTGCCAAACCAGCCTTCACTGAGGTGCAGGATGGCTGGAGTTTCCATACCAGAAGGGCGTTCTCTGTCTGCCTCTATTTATCCGGTTCCATAGCCCCAAATTGTCTGCAGCACAGCCCGGATTCCTTCCATGGAGCTCCATATCATCTCACCACAGTCAGGCACAAAGGAATATACCTGAGAACGTGTGAGGAGCCCACAGACTTTCCAAGCCTATGTTTAAATGCTTTAAGCATTTAAGAAGGTGAAAAGAAGTGGGGTGTCTTACATTTTCCCTTTCCATGATACTTTAACTAAGGCGCTGGTGGGGCTGCTGCAGGAGATGAAGGGAATGGCGTTCAAACATGGTCACTCCTTGCTTTTGATGATGGCTAGCCCGAGACTGCTGAAAGGTTCATTTGTCCCATTTCTTTGTGTGCAGTCCTCTGCTGAGCTGACTGCAAAAAAAAATTATTGCAATGAGAAGTAGAACGGCACACAATTTAGGAGGAGGAATGGAAAGAGGAGAAAAGAAATCATTTCTATATAATAGAATTGTGGCTTGAGGAAAATTTAAGTCAGATGCTTCTAAGACTGGATACTGGATAAAAATGAGGCTCACTTTGGAGGCTAATGGAATCCAAATGATGAATGCTTTCTTGGGGGAAAAGCTATGTCATTCATAGTCTCTGTGTGAGATGAGAAAACAATTCACCAGAAAAAAATGAAATTGATTTGCTGGCATTTGTGACATGAAGAGGCACACAAAATATATGGCTATTTGAATATTTTGTATTTTAACCACTTAGATTGATGTCACTGTGTAGTCTGGAACTCAGAGTACCTTAAGAAAAAAAAGGATGCTACTAGAAGGTGAATGTCTACATTCAAAAATCACAAGATCCGGAGGATGCCTGAGGGAAGGGATCTATAAAACTCAGAAGGCATGGGCTGACGCTTTCCCTAGGATCCAACTTGAAAGCCTCATTTCCCCTCTTGAAAATAGTCTTTTCAAGTTTTATTTCTCCAAAATGAAGTCACACTTCCTTCCAAATTTGCCTCTCTCCTCAGTTCAGCAAAATTTGTCTTAGCATGAAGAATGTCAAAATAATTTATCCAGAAGAAATGGATTTATAGAAAAGACAGTTCTTTCAAATTCAACATGGATAGTCTCACATCATTCATTCTTTCATTGAGCATTAATTCCTAAATGTCAAACAATGCTTTCAGAGTTTTGTGTTAAATCAAAAGGTCTAGGTGCTTTCCCCAAGGACTTTCACTGTTTTCAAAAACTATACTATTTTTATTTTTTAATTAAAAAAAAGAATGCATGATTTGTGTAAGTAAAAAACTAGAGTGGCATGTAAAGGAAAAAAATTGTCCTACCTCCCTAAAATAATTCAGGTTGGCCATTTGAAGGTGTGTGTCCTTCAATTCTTTTCTCTATGCTCATGTAGGCATATGTTGATAAAAAGAGAAATTAACTTTATTTATGATGATGAGCTCATTCTAGAAACATTACTCTGTAATCTACTTTTCTTTGCCCATTTTCTCCTATGAAAGAATATTACTAACCCGTTTAATATACTGTCTTCCCAAAGATTGCAAAAAACAATTTAATATTCCAGACAACTTTGAATTGTTCTTGATTGTTTGCAGATGGGCAAAATCGACTACATGGAGGTAAGGAGACACTAATTATCCCTTTCTTTAACTCCTGGAATTCTTCATAAACTGCATACATTTCTGAACATTGTTGAAAAAAACTGCTAGTGGCCACTGGGAAATAGGATCATAATATATGATCATCCACGAGCATCAGGCTAGCAATCCGACTGCCAGTCGTAGCTAAGACTTGAAGGAACATGGGAAAAACTCCCAAGTGTTGATGGGAAAGAACATTGGCCAGTGGTGATGGAAAATGAAACAGGTACAGTCTCCCAGAAGGATACCTAAAAGAAAGAGGTAAAGAAAGGTGCTACAAGTTTTACAGGGCCTTCTTGTCTGTTAACCTGCTCTATTAAAAAAGAAAGAAGAAAGGAAGGAAGGAGAAAGAGAAGGAAAGAAGGAAAGAGAAAAAAGAGAGAAAGAAAGCCATTTTACTTTCTTAAAAAGAAAATAGCATTAAATCTGAAAGGCATTTGAGGTAGTATTGCATAAATTTGTTAATTTCCCTAAATCTGGCTACTCTATTTTGGTTATTTAGGAGAATATCCTTCTTCTTAGGAGATATATAATGAAGTAATTATGGATAATGGTGATTGTAAATTATCCTCAAATGGTTCTAAAAAACAGGAGAGAGGGAGAAGAGAAAAAAAGACAAGGGAAGGAAAGAGGGAAGTAACCCTATAGATTATCTTTTTATTTTCTTCAATGCTTGATCTAAATTAATTTCCTTCATTATCATGATTAGAAAAAGGAGGAAGAGAAGCCAACACAGAAAGCACACTCAAACAAGGGCCTTTGAAATATCAGGAAGAAAGTCAAAATATGGTCAGCAAAATATGGGTAAAATACAATTGACTCTCTTCTCTGGGGATTAATTTTGAAAAATATACCTGTATTCCTTAAAACCATTCCTTAAAATCTTTAAAATTCTTTCATAAAATAAAAACTCCTCATTTATGAAAGTTGTTATTATATGTATAATAAAGTATTTTTAAAGATTTTGGAGTTTTGTGGATCTTTTTTCAACAAATAATACCATCTTGTAGAGGCACTGAACTCTCTCATAAATTCAGTTTATAAGATTGGAGAAAGCCATGGGCTCAACTGAACAGAATTTCAAGATAATCTACTCCAAACCTTCCAATAGCACATTATGCAAATAGTGAGAGCGGAAAGGAAGAAACTTCTAAAATTTCAGAATGGTTGCTGACCATTTCCCTTTCAGGATAAATATCTTTTCCAACAGTTATTCTTAGTGAAAATTTCCCATTTTGAGTAACATAGTAAGTACAATTTGTATTAAATCTGTACTTTTAATGAGAAAAATAAATCTCTCCACATTTGCCTATCTATGTCATTTGCTTCAAAATGTTATTTTGTGTTGGTTATGGTTCATTTGTTTGTTTGATTTTTCAGATGTATTTTTTAAAACTAAACTTCAGAGAAGTCAATAGGTATTTTTGCTGACAATTTTTTATTTTTCTTCCTAATGTTCCAAGGATCTGCCTCTTAGCATTTCTTTTCCATTTAGAGAGTTTTATTAAAGCTTTTAAGATAGGCCACTAGTGACAAATTCTTCATCTGAGCATGTCATAACTTTCCATTAATTTTTGAAGGATTCTTTGGGATATTGGGTTCTGGGGAGACAATTTTCTCTTCTACAACTGGATAAATGCTGTGCCCCTTCCTTCCAGTGTCTGTAGTTTCTGCCGAGAAATTCATCACCATTAAAGTTGCTTATTCCTTATAGGTAAGATGTTATTTCTCTCTAAGTGCTTTTCTATTGTCTTCAGTTTTCAAGTTGGACTATCACGTGTCTTGATACAGATGTCTTTCAATTTATCTTTCTTTTTTGGGTTTCATTCAGCTTCTTACATCAAGAAGTTTTTATCTTCTTCCAAATTGGAGAAGTTTTCAGTCATTATTTCTTAGAGTACTTTTCGAGCCCCACCCTCTTTCTGCTCTCCTTCCAGATCTCTGATAACACAAACATTCCATGTTCTTCTGAAAAAAAATAAATATAAGCCATAAGCTTTTTTTTAAAAATAATGAGGTGGTGTTTAATTTATCACAAATCAAACATACATTAAGCATACTATAAGATTAATTTAATAGTTTAAGAATGAACAATTTAGTGAACAAAATAAACACCCTATAAATTGAAATTTAGAAATTTAGTATTTGATAAAAGTGGTATTTCAAATTGAGAGGGAAAAAAAGATTGCTGAGTAGATAATATTGGGACAATTGGAAAATAATTTAAGAAAAATAGAGTGTTACATCTGCTTCACATCACACACATAATTGGGCTCTAGATGGTTTTAAGATATAACCATTTAAATTTTTTACATTTTTATAAGAAAATATGGCAGAGAATTTTATGCTCCAGGGGTGAGAAAGATTTTTAAAGAATTATTTAAAGGTCAGTAGTTATAAAAGCAATAATGTATCTTTTACTTCTTAATTATTTAAAATTGCTGGGGCTGGAGCAGTGGCTCGGTAGTTACGGTGCTTGCCTGGTATGCACAAGTACATGGGTTCTAATCCCAGCACCATGTACACAACAAAGTGTTGGAAGAACAAAGTCACGTGAAAAACTAAAGAAAAATTGCTTCTCTCTTTCTCTCTCCCTCTCTCTCTCTCTCTCTCTCACTGTCCCTCTTTCTTTAAAAAAAGGTAAAATTTCTATATTTTGAAATACTCCTTATGCAAAGCTAAATTTTAAAAAGCTAGGAAGGAGGACCTCTATTAATGAACATAATAAACGAAGTTTAATATTTATAAAGTGGGAAAGACTCCTAACTTTATAATAATAAGCAAAAACCAACAAGGCAAAGAAATCATAGAAGAAATATACATGTCTAATTACACAACAAAAAATTACTAATCTCATTAATATCAAGGAAATGTATGTTGGAAAAAGTGGTATGCCATTTTCACCTCAGATTGACAAACATTTCATAACAGTCACTGTTGATATGGATGTTTTGAAATGGATATTTTCACACCCTGTTGGTAACAGCATAAACTATTACAAAAATTTTAGAAGACAGCCTTATATAATTTACTAAAATTTCATATAATGCACATATATGGCAACTCAACAATCTCACCTGTAGAAACTCACTGTGCAGAAATATTAGAGTATGTTTGAAAAGATTTATATATAAGTATGTTCATTGCAAAGCTATTTATGATTAACAACAAAATGCTCACAATCAGCATCCATCTATCATGGGGAAATGGTTAAATAAACTGAGTTACCTTAAAAATGGTATTCCACTGCTAACAGAATAAGAAATTCCCTTTTATACTGATGTGAACAGATGTTCATAGTATATGGTTAAGTAAAAAACAGAAAATACAACACTATTGTTTATAATCTCCAACTTTCAGGGATTAATCATATTTCCTGTTAATAGCCAAACAACCATCTTCTGAATATTTAAGTCCAGTCTGCTACCACATTGTCCTTCCTAGGTATTTCTGAATAATCATAGGACAATGCTTGTAGAATCTATGAATTGTTCCTGGTTATCTCTCATCACCTCGTCCCTGTCCTTCTTTGGATCAATGTCCTCTCCCTAAAGTCTCTTTTTAGACTTTTGTAACCATGTACCCACCTGCAATCATCCATCTATACTACTCACCCTTAATATGGTCTTTGATCCCAGACTTATTCTCAAATACATTGCAACCAAGCCAATTAATAAAACTATACTGAAGGCTTGAGAATCCACAAAGGTGATTACAAAGTAGAAACTAATAATTAGTAATGGCACAAAGCACTTACATAGCATACTGTTTCAAACATCACATACATGAATACACAAATAAAGTTATGATTGCATATTAAATGTTTTCCAAGGCCTATCTGCTAAAGGCTTGGTCACCAGCCTGTGACACCCAAAGATGATAAGGTAGTAGTAGAAATTTTAGGAGGTGGAATCTAGTGGAAAGAAGCTTGGTCATTGGGGGTGTGCCCTCTAGGGATATGGGCAACATGATCCCTTCCTCCCTCTCTCTTTGCTTTCCAGCCTCCATGATATGAGCAGCTTTGCTCCACAATGCTCTGTCTCATCATAGGCCTAAAGTGACAGGGCCAAGTGACTGTGGACTGAATCATCTGAAACTATGAGCCAAAAATAAATCTTTTTCTCCATATAAGTTTATCATCTCAAGTATTTTGTCACAACAAAATACTAACAATATTAACATACACATACATGCATGTATATCCACATACATGCAAAAACACAAAGATACTCAAAAGATTCATTTAATCCTCACAACAGCTCTAGGACAAGAATACTATGATTAACTTCATGTGATAGACTTGGAAACTTTAGGTACGGAGTGATTACTTTTTTCTCCCATGGTCATTCAAGGTTCCAGACTTATTCCAGAATCAACAAAGTGTGACTGTTGTGTACTTTAGCAGCAGCTCCCTGTCCAGCCATCTCTCTCCTTAGTCTTATGGCCTCCCAGAAAATCACCATATCCTATCTCTTTCCCATCCCTAAATCTTCTCCTTCACTACAAATATCCCTCACCTGCCATTCCCTGATGATAATTCCCTAGTCAAATTCTTGCATCTCTCTAGTCAACATGAACGTCCTTTCTGGAGAAAAGTGAAAACCTTTCACCTGATTTTCACCTGATTTTGCAGCTCAGTTTCTCACTATCTTTAATTCCCATTCCAAGACAGAAGGTAGCCTATTAAGATGTATTCCTAATCTACACTGCAGTCCAACACTGCTCCCTCTGGATAAATGGCAAACTGTGGAATTAAAAAGAGAAAAGTCCAGACTGAGCAGTGGCTCTGCAGTTACAGCATTTGGCCTGGCATGTGCAAGGACGCGGGTTCAAACCCCAGCACCACATACAAACGAAGTGTTAGAACAAAGAAAGAGACATGAAAACCTAAATAAAACTGATCCTCTCTCTCCTCTCTCTCTTTAAATTAAATAATAATAACAATAAAAAGAGAAGTTCCTTTGCTTGTGGTCATCAAAGTTTCCAGAATTCTAGAATCTGGCCTCAGAATCCCCATTGCTTTGATAATGCAGTGAACAAACCAATTTTAAAATTTATAACTGTTTCTTAGAAAGAAAAAAAACATAATAAAACAGTAGTCTATTAATAGCAACTGCCTGTGAGGACTCAGAAAGGAGATTTTCACTTTTTA
>PVKS010030843.1:8237-24107 GCA_004027875.1 Aplodontia rufa
GGTTAGGGTTAGGGGTAGGGGTAGGGGTAGGGTTAGGGGTAGAGTTAGGGTTTAGGGTTAGGGTTAGGGGTGGGGTAGTGGTAGGGTTAGGGGTAGTGTAGGGTTTAGGGTTAGGGTTATGGTTAGGTTTAGTGTTAGCTTCCTGTTTGTCAGCCCAGGTCTTGGCCAGGAGCCCCTGTTGCGCATGAACCACCCTGTGCACTCTGGGAGTTGGTGCAGCTTCTGACTGACTGGGAAATCCCAGCTTGGTGACTCAGTTCCCTTCCTTGAGCAATGGGTACGCTGGTGTCACTATAGGAAGGCGTGGGAATCAGACGCCACCCTGTAACTGTAAGAGCTGCCCCTGCACCCTCCTGCTGTGTTCCTCAGCCTCCTCCGTCGTGGCACCACACACTGACCCTCTAGCACTGTGAGCACAGCCTGCTTTCCTTTCAAGAGCGTGGTGATTTAATGTAGATCATACTTATAAATAAATATGCATATTCACATAGAGCTGTGTACTTAGTATGTTCAAATCACTTGTTATACATATAAATAAAAGAATGAGCTTTGAATGGAGTCTAAGCACAGTGCGCCCCAAGGTTTGTCTGTTTGTGGGTGAGCGGCTCTAACTCAGGAGATTTGCTTTCCCCTAGAAGAATAGCATTCTGGTTTTCTGCTTGTATTTGTGTGGTGTTTAGTTCTACATCTTAGAAGATCTTGTTCATATTCTTCAAATCAATGTTTTGAACAATTGCACGTCTGTACTGGAAAAGGTCAGAACGGAACACACGTGGGCTTAGAAGATGACAGCTGGTCCCCGGGGCTGTGCTGCTCGTGGCCAGGGGTGTGGTTTAGCGAGGGGCACACTGGGGGTCCAGGGATGCTGAGGTCTCATGGCCCAGGCCTGCAGTCCAGAGCCTTCCTCGGGGCCTTTCCCTCCTAACTTTTGATACTCTATTCCATGCAGTCTTCGAAGGATAATTGGTAATTACAGGAGAGGCAGGAAAGGGGAGCGAGCTGGCTGGGGGACAACATAGCGGCCTGAACGGGGCAGGGGACGAAGTTGGTGGAGGCAAAGAGGAGGGCCAGAGGCAGTGGAGACACCTCCCTTAGACATCTGATCCTCGGGGTGAGGAGCCTTAGAGCCGCTCTGCCTTCAGCGCAGGATCCCAAGTCAGTTGCCACATTGGGAATGACCGAAACGGTCTCTCAAATTTATCTTTATCTTCGTGATTCATGTGGAGAAATTGAAGTGACTAATCAAAGAGATGATCGCAGGGCAGGGATCAAAGTGCCTGGATTTGCCTGAGAAGAAAAGGTTCAGAGTGTAAACAGCTCTTCCACCTAGACCAGGTGGCCCTCAGTCAGGTAGACTGTGTCACCTTTTGGGGATACTTCTCAACTTTCCCCACAGGAAAAAGAATTCTTTATGATTTTCTACCACTGGGACCACCTCATAAAAACAAGACATTTCCATCTCAAGACTAAGCTCATGTGTTTATCTACTGAGAGACAGTTTTCGTTATATATCCAGGAACAAAAGCTGTGACTTCAGCGTCCCAGTTCCTCCACATTTCACTTCAGGGGAAAACCTTTTGGGACCATTTGCACCTGGAATCTACACACTCTCCATGATGGCTTTCCAAGGGGCCATAGGAAACTACCTTGAAGTATTTCAGATGTCATACACAAAGGACAGACCTGCAGCTCAGTGGGAATATGCTACGGAAGTGGAGCGACCCCCGGAGCCTGCTGGGTTCTCAGCTCCCGCTTATCTGCACTGGTGGCCTAAATGGATCCGCAGACTGCGGTCACGACTGAGTCACACGTGCTTCCTGTGTAGTCTGAGGTCCCACTTTGCTGTGCAGATAATTTCAAGTTTGGAATACCATCTATAATTTTATGAAATTACAGCAGACCTGGCAATAAATGAATTTCAGTGAAGTTGTTTGTAGACTCTTATGCATCATGGAGAGAATTATTTGTGATCTCCAAAACTTAATAGCTTTGAGAATACGCTGGATGAGAATTCACTTAATTGGCTCTGCATTGACCTGTCACTTCTAGGGTGCCAGGCCTGCAGACCAAGGCAGGCCCAGCACAGCAGTGGGACCGTGCACAGGAGAAGCTGCAGGACACAGTCAGGATCTGCTCTGAAGTGCTAGGGACAAAGAGCCCTGTGTTCCTGGGGCTCATGAGAGCAGAAGTGCATGGCTTGCCCCCTCTGTGTACCTGCTGAATTTCAGCTGCAGGTTTTGGCAGGTGTCACTCTCACTTGGGAACCCAAGCTGCTGGAGGGGATGTGCATCTTCTAGAACATTCTTGGTCATGAGGCAGAAGGTCGCCTTTCTCACAGAATAGAGAAAAAAACCACGCAGACATGCACGGACACATTGCTTGGGTGGTAAATGAATTCCTCACGTGTGTGCAAAGGGAGCGATACCCGGGTGTTGCAGAGCCCACAGACCGCCACACAATCCTGTGGTCACTGCACTGCAGCGGGCGGCGGGGTGCAGATGTGTGAGGCTGCAGAGTCATGAACTCTGTGAAGGGCGTCAGAGGTGGCAAGAGGGTGGGAAGTGGTGGAAGCTGGTGCTGGACAGGCTGTGGTGGGAAAGGGGGTGGCTGTGAGCAGCCCTGGGCAGAGCCAGCGTCAGCTGCAGCATCTGCCCCTGATAACTGCCATACTCAGGTATTTTTCACTTTCATCTTGCAGTTTAGGGTACAATGGCAAATGTGTTCATTTTTATTTTTAAAATAATTTCCCCAACTATTGCATTTTTACATTAGTTGAGCTATATTTTACTTTACAATGCCTACAGGTCTTTTTCATAGACTATTATACAGTAATGGTAGAATTGGGTAAAAGTACATGTATTTACAGTCTTTCATGCCCCTAACTCTGCACCCTGCTCATTCCTATTGGAACTGAGAGCTCACCTGTAGTCCACTTCCAGCTGAGGCAGACTGTAGAATTGGACAAGCTGAGATAGCTCAGTGTGGCACACGCACACATGTGGGAGAGGCAACTGAGCAGTGGAAAACTAAGGAAGGAGGGTGCCGTGGTTACCTCATATACAGAAAATCTATTCCCAATTTAGAGTATTAAAATAACAACCTGACATTGTCCCTCGGGGCTCCTGGAGCTCATGAGCCCAGCTGAGTTGCTCTTGCATGGGGCCCTTGGTTCCATGGCGGATGGAGGGTGGGGCTGGAGCCATACATAGGGTTCTCCATTTCAGCTCTGGCTTCTCAGCTGCAGGACACCATGCAGCCTCCCCACAGGGGTATCTTGGGCTTCCTCATGGCACTGTTGTCAGACTCCTTCCATGACACCCTTTTCTCCAGGGTGAGGGTTCTAAGGGACAGGGAGTGGGACCTGCTGGTGTCTGGAGGCCTGAGCCTGGAGCCAGCGGAGCAACCTTTCAGCCATGTTCTATAGGTGGCAGAGCTGGCCAGACTGGAGGGTGGAGAGGAGAGCAGACAGTGTGCAGGTGTGCACAGCCCCCAGGGAGGGTGCCTGAACAAGGCATGTCTGGCACTAGGAGCCCCCTTCAACCCCATGCACCTGCTGATTTCAAGCCCTGACCAAGAGGGAATGAAGCAGGTCAATACTGTTGGAAGCCCCCTACACCTGGGAAGACCAACGCTGTGGTAGACTGCATAGCCAGCCATGCCTGAGTTAGAAGCCAGAGAGGAGGAAAAGGCATGGAGTTGAGCCCCGCATCCTGTTTCTCTTGAACTCTTTGCCAATTAACAACAGCAGTCGAGATCCTGAGGAATTGGAAAGAAGGTGTCAGCTGAGAGTCCGGGAAGCAAAGGGAGAGGTCTCAGTAGCCTAGTCTCACCATGCAGATATTTAAGAGAGATGGCATAAATTTCAGGTCCTGCCGGAGGGCTGTACCTCTGAACATCCTGCCTCTTAGCTGGATCCCAAAGGGCCAGAGCTAGGAAGAAGGATGAACCAAAAATCAATCCCCATGAAATCTCAAAGCCCGTTTGGGACATTTCAAGCACACACTGAATTATGATCATCTCCTCTGTCTCTAATTTTCTGCTCAAAGCAAAATAAATCCTCTCTGAGAGAAGTTAGCATAACCCAGAGTCTTCAGGAGGGCGCACGTACGTGGTCTGGCATTAAATAAAAAATGCTCAGGCACAGCAGAAGCCCAGACCCAGGGAGAGGATCTGAAATACATAGACCCAATGGATTTTCAACAAACTTACAAATGACTGTAACAAATTTATCAAGAAAAATATTGAATGAAAATTCTAGAACTGAGTAATAGAACAACTGAAATTTTAAAAATGTAATAAATTGGCTCAGAAATAAATTAGGGTTAGATAACTGAACTACAAATCAGTAGGAAATATCCTAAAGAGGAAAGAGACGAGGCAGAGAGAGAAATGAGAGAATTTTCCAAAATTGGTCAACAGCATGAAGCCACACTATTGCTTGATACATTATGATGTTCAACCAGGATAAATTCAAAGCAAATCATACTCTGGTCCATCACAAAAGAGCTGAAGGAAGTATTAGTGTCAAAAAGCCAATGAGAAGACGGCTGACTTTTCAAAAGAAATAATAAAATCTAGAAGACAATGGAATGACATTTACAATGGAAAAAATTCTCCCACGTCTGGTGTTCTATTAGAGCAAATATACTCTTCAAAAATGAAGAATAAATAAAGGTATTTTCTAACAAGCAAACCTGGAGAGAATTAATCATAACAGACACTTAATGAAAGAGCACTAAAAGGTAATTTCAAAGTAGAAAGAAAATAATTCCAGAGTAAATCACGGCATCTAAGAAGGAATGAAAGGCCATGTGGGCATATGTTGTCCACATGGAAGTTGGTCACAACAAACCAATGTCCCCAGACACCTTGGAAACTCGTTTGATCTGGATTTTACTAAAAACTGTAGCCAGTGATTTTGCTATTGAGAACCTTTTAACTTGGGTCAAACATTATATGAAATTGTCACTAAGTTTTGAGACACAGGGGCAGAGGTTGGCTTTTGTATATTAAATTCTACTTTCTGATGGATCCACAATTAAAATCCAGTAAGACAAAAGGCCAGTGCTGTGATTGTGGTTGGGACACTTTTGGGGACCATTCCCAGGAAGGTTGTAAATGGTGGCACTGTGATTGATTTCTGGGGGATGTAGGGCATGTTTCTCTTGGCAGCAGTGGTATCAAGGGAGACTCAGAGGTTTCCTCGGCTGAGAGCCCCCTGCAGGCTAGGACATCTGCCAGTCTGCGCCTTCACTCTCAGTCAGGAAGAGGGTGAGGGTGATTATCTGTACTCGCCATGTCAGCGGTAGAGCAGATTTACTCTGCCCGCATATTTTAAATCTGCGTGTATTTCAATTTCAGTTTATTTCCCTTGAGTAGTTTACTCTGTTTTCCTTTTTAGATACTGAAATCTGATGACTGTGGGACGTGACTGCTCTCCCCAGCTCTCTGCACCAAGAGTGCATTTGTGCTGGGAAATAGGGGAGAGTGGCACTTAATTGATTTTTCCAGCTACTTCCATGAGAGGTTTTCTCTGAGCCCTGAGCTTCTACATGGCAAGGTGATTACAGGGCACAACAGGACCGAGCATTTTAAAGTCTCTCCTGTCCCATGAATTAGATGACTGTCCTTTTCAAGTGGATAGCGCTTGATGTGACTTCCTCTGCTTACAGCTGAAATGGGACATGCATTATGACTCAGAATCTATTGTTACTGGTCCTTGAAGGATAATGAATTCCAGGAGTGGAGAAAGGAGAGAAAGATGGCTGGACGGGAATTGCAAGCATTGATGTCGCCATTGTGGCCTCAGACACCTGCTTCTACTGTGGAGGTGTCTAGAAGCACAGTGGTATTTAGAGGTGCATGGGGGCTCACGTGCCTTCCGCAGAGCCACCCAGAGAAGGTTTTCTTTCAGAAATGGAAAAAGTCCTTGTTCCTTCTGGTGAGCAGCGGATGAAATGGTTGGGCTTTTTAACAATGGAACAAGTTGCAGTCAGCTTTTGTGTCACTGTGGCCAAAATGCCCAACAAGAACAATTAGAGGAGGGAAAGAGTATTTGGGTTCAGGGTTTCAGAGGTCTCAGTGCATAGGTGACCGACTCCCTTGCTCTGGGCTCAGTAAGGCAGCACATCATGGGGAAGGGCCAGAGGAGGGAAGCTGTCAGCTCTTGGAGGGGTCAGGAAGCAGAGAGAGGGAGAGAAAAGGGGCTGCAGGGAAGATGCACCCTTCTAGGACAGCCCCGAGTGACCTACCTCCTCCAGCCATGTCCCACAGTAACGCCCAATGCATCCATTCAAACCAGGGTGGCCTGATTAGGTTCCAGCTCTCACTCTCCAGTCTCGGCCGTAAATGATTTCTCTGAGCTTTGGGACTGCAGATACTGACGTTAGGAGAGGCAAGGGATCCGGGCAGTGTGAGGTCAGGGTGGGCAGGGAGCCACCGTACGTGTGCTGCAGCGAGGGGGCTCTGTAGCAAGATCACCCCGTTCCCCATCATTCGCCTCTCTCTCTTCCCACCTCGCCTGCACCCCTCAAGGTTTTACAAGCACATGATTGCATCGGCTTCTTACTATGCTTCATTTAAATAAGATGTCATCTTATGAGGTTGATCTCAATTTCAGATACAGTAAAATGCACATTCGAGTTCAAAACCATCGCCAGGGCCCACTCTGTGGGACATGATGGGTTCTGACAGGTCTGGTGGACGTTACGGAGAGGGTCGTGGAGGCAGGGTTCAGTGTCAGCTTCAGTAGTCTACAGTAGTGATTTTGTGTGTGATTGGCATTGTATTTTTGGTGACAGAAACAATATCTGTGCATTATGAAATCTGATGATACGGAAGGACACAGAAGAGGCCCTGCTGCTGCAGTCTGAGTTGCTGCTTGTTCAGGGGTCAGCACCCTGGCCTGATGGTGGCTCTCAGCTGAGTGGCATGGGCCTGGCATGGCGCGGATGACACTGAGCAGCTCAGTGCAGCCCCAGCAGACGCCCCCCATGCTCCCTGCTTCCTTCCCAGGCACCTCCCACAACTTCCCACGCTGTGTCTGCTGGGCCTTTTGATCCTTGTCCTTTCTGATTGTGTCTGTGATCCATGTACATCAGCCATTTCAGCATTTGGTGATTTTCCATTAACCCGTGCTGTCTGCGTTCGCGTTCTTGATTTCTATCTTGTAATTCCAACGCAATCGTGGCTACCTTTGGCCTGGATTCGTGTCATGGTTTAAAAACACAGCACGAGAGTGAGGACACAGTGCTCGTGGGAAGAATAAAGTATGATTAATGAAGCAGTCCCGAGTTCAACGAGCTTTCTTAAACATCGGCAGCCAGTATTTGGTTATATTCCTGTCTATTCAAGTGTTTTCATTTTTCCTTGTTCTGAGATGGCCTCCTCTGGATTAAGGGACGCTGATTAGACGTCTGGGGAGCATCTCCTGCGAGAAGTGGTTGTGCAGGCCCACATTTGAAGCGGCCCCACAGGGTGGGTGTCTTGCAGGCCTTTGGAGAATGCGCTGGCTCAGGAGCATGCAGGGCGCCAGGCACTGGGCGTTGGTGCTCCACCCCGCCTTCTGGCCGTGTGTGGAACAACAGGCCCATGGGTCGCTTAGTGCTGCCTTTTACACAAGCAAAGAGTTATGTCACAGAGGGGAAGCCAGGGTTGCTCACGAAGCCTGGAAGGGGAAGATCCGAGCCCCTTGGGACAGGCAGGCTGACTTCCCTCACTGGGAGCCACCTCATGCGTCCCGCTCCATCCCCACTTCCAAGGAGAGACACAAAGCATGCATTTTCCTCCCCTATGTGTCTGTGGCTTGATGCCAGCTGGGAAAGAGAACAGCCTCCTGGTGGCAGCGCCCAGTCCCACTTAGCGTCCACCGCTCAGCACCTCCATATCTCTGTGCATGCCCTTGGCGGTCCCCAGACACAGGGGGAAGCTAGCTGAGCTACGCTGAGTCTGATATCCATGTGGCACCAGTGCTTGGGGACAGGCCTGGCTAGCGGAGGAGCTGATGAGTATTAGCCTTTGTTATTGTTAGGACTCAATTTCTTGCACAGTGCTTTAATTTGAATAAGGAGACCAGGGACTCTCGTTCAGGGGAATGTCCCTGAGACTCTTCTTTGGTAATTTGGGGGGGGGGGTTTCACCTAATACAATCAATATTTCAATACTGACAGATTCACCTGTTCACCCTGGATGACTTCCACTTCCTGCCTCTGCTGCTCGCCCTGCGAAACACGGTCTATTAAAAGGAGAGATCGCAGGGCAAAAGTTTAAGAATTAGTTTAAATGAAAATCACAAATAACATTAACATTTCTGTGCACCTCATTATTATGATACAGGGTGAAACAAATATAAAAGGTAAAATTAACAAATTCTTGGCTGAAGTTTATGGCTTTGAGGAAAAAATTCTCTCTGAGGAGCACCAGGGCCAAGGGTTGATTAAACTGGGACTCTATCATCTCCCAGTCCTGAAGGAGTGAAATAAAAAGTCTTGCGATCTAATTAGGCCGCCTTAGTGGGCTTTGAACCACCCACCTGTGGTAGTGACTTTTCTTTTCTGTTTTTAATCTTAGAAATAGATTTCCAGAAGTATGTGAATATTTTTTCTTTGTATTGAGATTTGATACTCTCCAAGGAAGACAAGCTTAATATCCTCCTTGAAAACTTTTGGTAACTGTATTATTGAAATTTATAGATATACATGCCCACATGTGTGCATGCATATATCAGATGCATTGCGTGATAAGCAATGTCATGACTACATGTGAATGTCACAATGTCATGGATACATGTGCCCACATGTGTGTGCATGCATCCATCATGTGTGTTCACTGTGTGTTCTTTGGTGCTGTTACTACATGTGTGTGCATATATGGCCACATGTGTGCATGCGTACGTCAGGTGACTACATGCATGTGGGTATGTGCCTGCGTGTGTGCATATATACACCATGTATTCTGTGTGCTGCGTAATGTCATGGCTACCTGTGTGTGTGTGTTCCCACACATGTGCATGCATACACCATGCATTCCGTGTGCCATGTAATGCCATGGTGACATGTGCATGCACGTATCAGGTGTATTGTGTGCTGTGAAATGTCGTAATTACATGTGCAGATGTACATGAATATACATTTTCAGTGCCCAGATCTGAACCTCTTTCTTTGCATTGGGATAAAGTTAAATAAACTTAACCTGAACTGTTGTATGGACTCCCACAATCTTATAGCATAAATGTATACTCAGTTAATGAGTATTGAATTTAGTGACCATAGTGGCTGTCCCAGCCGCCCGGCTGTTGCTGTGCTCTTGGTTAATTGCTGCACAGCCCCATCTGGTGGGTACCTTTGTGGTCCTCAGCTTACAGATGAGACTCTGAGACCCTAACCCTTTCGGAAGCTTTGCCCAGCTGGACAGGTGAAGCTGGAAGCAGTGGCTGGCCTGGTGGCTGCTCTGCTGGGGCCCCAGGAAGGCTCAAACCAGTTGTGCAAACAGCTGGATTGGCACTTTCTTTCCATTTGTGTGCATTTCAAAAGGTCTGGATCACCCGGATGAATAAAAATCAAGTTAGTATAAAAGCAAGTAAATTTATAAAATATTTAAAAATTGAATTTTCTCCTAGTATGCTTCATTTCCTGGATTTACTTGAATGGTCCTTGTCCACAATTCCCAAGGAGGCCTTCACCAGGAGCTGGAGTGAAGAGCCACTGGACACAGACTCCAGGAGTCCCTGCAGATGCCCCAAGATTGGCCTCTATGGCACGGTGCTCAAGCAGCCCAGTGAGGGGTGTTCTCAGGCCTCGGTGCAGGAGAGCCCTGGTCTGGGGCTGGGGCTGCTCAGGGTGACCAGATGGCCAGGTCCACTTTACTCCCTTTCCCCGACCCTGGCCCTCTGCAGGAGGAGAGCAGGTAAGGAGCCCCTCTGAGCCTTGGTCTCGCAGTGGGTGGGGATCTGGGCTTGTGGAAGGGAGAGTGGGCTTATTTACACGTGACTGATTTTATCTGAAACTTTCTGAAAGCTTTGGGGTCTGTTTCACAGGGCACATCCTACGTTACCGTGGCAGTCTCTCTCCTGAGTGACTCATGGGTATTCACGCGGTGGGGGTTGTTAGGACATCTTGCTGCTGGGGTGCTTGGTTGCAGGAATGAAGGGTGGCGGCACCCTGGCTTGGGTGCTGCCTGGCCTGCTGTGTGAGTCGGGACTTGGGCTGGATTTGCTCTCCTCTCCCAGGCCTCAGGTAAAACCAGTGGGAATTTTAGGGGCTCAGATCCCTTTGCAAGCCCCTGCCCTTACATTCTGGTCTTCTAAGTCACCGGCTGTAGTTTATTTCAACATTCCCAGTGTTTTTAATATTGTATTTGATCTTGTGCTGCCATACCTCATTATATCCATATTTTTGGAAAAACAAGAGACGTTACTAGTTGGTACGCTCTAGTGACACACAAGAGTGGGTTCAACCTGACGTGTTCGTCATGCATGTAACATGATTCTTCCACTTCAACCTTCAGTGTTCCTACTTTCCCTCCCTCTTCCTCTCCCTGATCCCCTTGCTCTAGAGTACTGCTCTTCCTTCTGTTTATTTTTTTAAAGAGAGAGAGGGACGTGAGAGAGAGAAGGAGAGAATCAATTTATTTAGTTTTGCATGTGACTTTCTTTGCTCCGACACCTTTGTTGTATATGTGGTGCTGCGGTTCGAACCTGCATCCTCACACGTGCCAGGCAAGCATAAAACTGCTGAGCCACTGCTGCAGTCCCCTTCTATTTATTTTTTAATTTGAGCATTATAGTTATGCATACAAGTAGAATTCATTCTGGTACATTCACATCACATAATTTGGTCAATTTCATCCCATAGCTCCTCCTTCTCTACCCCACTGATCTCATTTCTGTTTTCATGAGAGTCACCCCCTTTCCCCTTTATTTCTCCCTAGCTTCTGCCTGTGGTAGAAAACACCGTTACCCTTTCTGAGTATGGCTTTTTTCATTTAACATAATGTTCTCCACTCCATCCATTTACGGGCAAGCGCCATAATTTCCTTCTCTACGTCTGAGTGAAACTCTGTTGTGCATCTCCCGGGGTTGCTTGATCCATTCAGCTGCTGACGGCACCTGTTGTGATTGGGCTGCTGTGAAGTTGACCTTCATGTATCATATCTGCATTTTAGAATAATGCGTCTCATCTTTCTCTAAAATAGATTCCCAGAGAAGGGATTTCTGGGGCCACAAATGGGCACTTTAAAAAGACTTAATTTTAAACGTAGAGGCTCTTATCCTGAGTTTATCTCCGAGAGCAAACGCCATTTGCCCTGCTAGCCACTGTGGGAGGGTGTCAGTAGTGCTGCTGGCAGGTTGTATGATTAAAGAAAGTCGGGCTCATGCTCCTTCAGTTTGCAGGGTCTTGATTACTGCCAGACTGAACATGGCTGCTTCATGTGTGTCTTTCTTTGGAGAATCTCCTTTTCCTGTTCACATCTCTTCTTTAACGTTGTGATGTTCTTCCATCTGATTAATTTCTAAGAGTTCATTTTCACTGAGGATAACCTCTGTCAAACATGTCACTGATACTTTTCACCCAGTTTAGCAAGCAATGTGACAGCCACATTTGTGTATAGCCTGACCTTGGCTGTTCCTTTGAGTTCGGTGTGGAGGGCAGTTTGGAATCTGAGCTGCTGGGGCACGGCCCAGGGAAAGGACTCCTGGATTTGCATGCCATCTGACAGAAGGGGTTCTGTGAGGCCTTTGCCCCCTCAGTGCAGAGGGGAGCTGCTGGACTCACTCCAGCTGCATCTGGGCAATATGCTCTCTCTGCTGCCAGACTTCCAGGAGGAAGGTCCTGTGCTCCCGCTGTCCTTGGGCCAGCCCTGCTTACTGATTTTTGCTTGGGACCGGCGAATGATTTAACAAAGATAGCATTGACATCTGAGTTAATAGCAGCTCACCCATGGCTTTTAATCCTGATTTATAGCCACGGTTTCGGAGCACAAACCCAGTGCAGCAATTTCTGTAATGGGGAGGGCAACCAGTCCTGAAAGGCTCATCAAGTGATCAGATTTTATTGGCACATAAAAATGTCCCAGGTTAATATCTTTCTTTGGTGGGACAGCTGTTTGATTCTGAGTTGGGACAATTGTTTTATTTTTAAACTGAAGAGGGATAAGAGAAAAAGCCACGTTGGATTACATTGTGTATGCAATTGCACGAGACAGGTGCATGAGATCAGCCCTGGCAGGGCTTTTGGAACTCTGCCTCCAAACTGTACAATTCGCTTGGCTTTTTCATTTGCAGGTGGCGCGGAACCATTTCATGTATATTGCATGGGCTTGAAGAGGCAGGGAGTCTAGGAGCGCTGTGATGTGGTAGCCCATTCATTTTGAGGGAGACATAGGCGTGCAGTTGGGAAGTAAATCGTCTGCATTTATGTTTCGGGGTAAAAATATCAACAACAAATCAAAACCTCAAGTGCTTTTCCTTTGCTGGCGGAAGCCCACGTGCAGGCCTGGAAGGTTGGTGCAGGAACGCGTCCCTCCTTTCACCACGGGACCTTCCTGGAGGCCGGAGTGCGGCTGGCTGGGAACCTGCCCCACGGAAGAGGGTGAAACAACCGAGTTTTTCTTTTTTCTTTTACTTGATTCTACATAGGAAGCATTAAACGGGCACTGTGTTCATGAACTTAGCCACTGAACAACTTAATTGCACCTGTGAATTCTGCACTGCACTCCACCTTATAAATAGCACCCAGGACCTGCGTTTAATTTGAGTATTTCCAGGTTTATTTCCCTTTAAAATTGAAAATAAATTCGTTTAGGGAAATGTCAAATGAGAAAATTGTCAGAAAGTATTTGCTACAAATGTGTGTATTCCGAGTAAAGCAAGCGGCATCTATTAAAAAGAAGCAGCTATTAGATTTCCATAGCATGTTTGTTGCCGAGAAGTTACAAGATTTCCTTCCAGCATGTTGCTCTAAGCAGCTCTGTGGTCACTCCCAGGGCTGCCCCTGGACATATAATAAAACCGGTTTCTGTTCCCCGGACAGAGTCTCTGAACCAAACTCCCTTTTCCTGGAGGTTAAGAATAGACTTTTCCTTCTTTTTATCTGCTTCGTTTTCTTTGCTTTGCAAAATTTGGATTCAATTAAGAAATAGATTTTTAATGATTGCCTTAATTGGTCTGCTAATAGCTACAGCTACAAAGTGTTTTCTTACAACCTTTCCAGATCTTTAGGTCTGTGAAGACTTAGGGGAATGATCTGTGCCTCAGACGGCTGGAATTCAGCAGGCGTGCAAGCCTCAAGGGTCAGCTAGGGACAGCTTCCTCAGCAGTAATTCTTCACTTCCTATGGTGCTGGGGACCCTTTTTCTGATTCGAAAGGTTCATGGAAAGTGTTTTATCTTATGCACATAGGAGGAAAAGGGTCAGGAAATTGTTGCAGAAGCATGACTTTTAAGACCAGATGTATATGTCCTTGCACTGATGAAATGTAAACTACTGTGTGCACTCACATTCTCCCAGTTATTATCCTTGAGTACTTGGGACACACACAAACACACATACACACACAGGTACACACACGCACATGCAGGCACAGGCATTCACACACATACACACACAGGCACACACATGTGCGCGCGCATACACACACACAGAGTCTCCATTCCAGGCCACACTGCAGCTCATTCAATCCTTTAGTTAGTCGGCAATAGTTCCAATGGTAAAAGTGAGGCAATGTGTGGGTATCAGGACCCTGAGATTGTGAAGTCTGCATCCCAGATGCTGCAGGGCTGAGGGAGGAACCGGGAGCTGTGAGTCAAGGCAGATATAAGATGATAACTGGCGACGCGGGATCTTCTCAGGACATCCTAAGGTCTCAGTACTCACTTATGAAATGCGTCAATGCACTCACGCTATATGTTAAACGTGATTAGCAGGCAGCTGCTCAGCACACGCTGAGCACTCACAGCCTCAGACTCAGTGTGGCAGGGAAACTTCTGAGGCCCATTCACAGCTAGATGGGACAGCGGAGGGACTGGGTCGAAGGAGATGGGCCATCTTGTCCTTGTGGCAGCTGGTTCGGGAGGGCTCTGCCATGGAGGGTCCTGTGGTGCTTCAGCAACCAAGCCTGGCCTTGTCCGCAGCTGATTACATACAACACCTTACTGTGTAGGCTCTGAGCAAATTCAGGGACACACAGAAATGCAAATTCCCCTGCCACAGTTGATTCGACCAGCATACGTTTCAACGATTTTGCTTTTTTTCCAACCAACGTGATTGCTTTTCGTATTATAATCTTTTTGAGTGACTAATTAAAGAGTCGAGTTACCCTGACAGTTTGAGCACAGACTGTCACTCCCCACAGCCAGGCTCCTCTTTGGCCTGTTTCCTGACCGTCCCTGCGTCCTAGCTCCAAGTCACTCGGACCTGGTGGGCGCCTGTTCTGTCGTATCTGCCAGTCAGCCTGAGCTATGCGTGTGTGCAGCCTTAGGACCACAGTGCTTCTGGGCATCTGGTGGGATGCTGTGTCCCTGCCCATTTAGCTCAGCTCTGTGGCTCTTCTAAGATGGAGACCTGTGCTGTTTGCTGTCCTAGCCTCTGTGCCCTTTTGCAGAGCGTCATTCACCAGACTGGGTTCCTGGCAGGACGCTGCAGAGCTCAGGGCGCCACCCCTGGGCCTGGCGCAGCTGGTGGGGCAGGGAGCTTTCAGCTTCCGCCTTTGATACTCAAGCTGTTCTACGCACTGCTGGCTGCTGCCACCTGTGCATGGGGCTCTGTCTGCAGTTCCCAGGGCTCTGTTTAGGTCTGCAGGCGTTTGGGGATGACAGCTGAGCCTTGGGGAGCAGTTTTTTGTGTGGTTGAGAAGCATTTGTTGTAGGCACACATCAGGTGACTGAATGCCCGAGTGCAGTGCAAACTCAGCCTGCTGGGGACGCGTGCATGGGAGGGGTGGGGGCCTCACATAGGCAGAGTTTTATCCTTTATAGAAAGCACAAATTCACACTAACAACAGAAATGAGTCATCGGAGAAATCTTCAATTGAGAAGCCGGAGAGTCGAGGGAGCAAGCTGAACGCGCCTGCGTGTGAGCAGGGCTTACGCCGTCTGTGTTGAAGACAGCTCTGTGGCCAACGTCACACGCCAGCACGAGGGCAGCTCAACTGGACAACCATGGGTCCCTTAGTGCCAAGCTGAACCATGCGTGGAACAGGCAGCTGCCCCAGCGGAAGCCTCCTTAGGATTAAGATCTTGAATCTGACAGAGCTGTTTGTCCTTTGCAAGAGACGCCAAGCTCAGGAATCCAGGGGTGATTTCTGGTGATGACCCCTGGAGCAGAGAGAGGAGGGGTAGTCTGGAAGGCATTAGTCCACTGCCTCAGGATGGGAGCTGGAGAGAGCTTGCAACCCAGCAAGGGCTGCCTGAGGGAAGGTGGCTCCTTGGGTACAAAGGTGGCTCCTTGGGTACGAAGGTGGCTCATTGGATACTCCCATTTGATGCACCTCAGGGACGCAGAGGTGTGGCATTTCAACACAGGAGCTGCCTGGAGGGCCGCACAGCAGGGCTTGGAGCCACAGTCAGGCATTGCTGAGCAGGTCCCAGAAGTCCCTGTCACTGGGTCCTTGCTCCACAGGGGGCAGATGCCTCAGGGGCAGGGGTGGCAGCTTGCGTTCATCTAGAGGAGTTTTGCTTTCTTTTTCCTGGCAGTGGCGGGGATGGAAACCCAGATTCCATCATGCTGATGCCGGCTTTATATGGGAGCCATGCGCCCTGCTCCCTGGTCCTGCCTGATGCTCCTGGCAGCTCTGTGGGGAGAACCAGCAGTTAAAGTTCCTGTCCCAGCCACAAGCGGGCTCCCCTGACTGAGTGCGAGGCCAAGGGGCTCGTGGT
>PVKS010030844.1:0-24045 GCA_004027875.1 Aplodontia rufa
GTAAAGTGGCATGTATCACAGCTGTTTGATTACTGCTGGGAAGATGACTTGCATTCCCCCTAAGCCCTCTATCAGAATCCAGCAGTGATGGATTGAATTTTCCTTGCCTTAGCATGATGATGGATTGCTTTAGGAGGATATATATGAATTGTAGAATCTCTGCAGAAATTAATTAACATCACAGCAAAAAGATGTTAGCATTGATCTTTGCCATGATATGAGATTGATCCAAAAAGTTGGTAAAATTATCCACTAAATTTTCTGAAAGTATAAATGAGTAAGCATTCAAGCAAGCTTTTTGTTCAATGACACTTAGTTCATAGTTGTGTGCTAATTATAAGATTAAAATTTATATTACTGCCAGTTATTGCAAACTTACACATCCAGAGATTTGATATCAGTAAACTAATGCAGCATGACTTGAAGCATAATTCAAAATGCACGTTTTGTAGGAGTCATCCTAAGAAATGACCCTGCATAAGTGAAGGAATGAAAGAATTAGGCAGTATAGGCATTAGGATGTAGTGGTATTTCTAGATGTGAGGCCTGATACTATCAAAGTTCATCACCTTAAGATTGCCAAATAACCGACCTCTGTGAGCACAGTTCCTCCAGTGTAAATATTGCCATCTGTTTTGTCTATTTTTCTGAATAGGCATTAATATATTAAGGAAAATAATATGCTGCAAGCTTATAATCTATGAAGAGCAATAAATTAGATGCACATAAAAAATACAGTACTTATCCTTTGTCTCTTACATATGATGATTAGGTGAATGATAAAAAGAAACCCAGAGGGGCTGGAGCACTGGCTCAGTGTTTGGAGTGCTTGCCTGACAGGTGTGAGGACATGAAATCAAGGTGAAATCAAATCCCAGCCTAACATACACAAGTAAGTATCAAAAAACAAAGGCTAGATGGAAAATCAAATAAAGTTGATTCTTTCTCTTTCTCTCTCTCTCACTCTCTCCCCCCTCTAAAAAAAAAGAATCCAGTAAAATAAGAGTAAATCCAACATTCTAAATACTTTTAATATGTTTATAATATCTTTAAATGGAGATAAAAATTATGTATCAAATTTGTTCTAAATTCCAATTTTTCTTAATTAAAAATGCAAAAAGAAAAAGGAACCAATGACATGTTCGGTTTAAAGGATATATTTTCCTATTAAAGGTAAGGATTAAGTAGTTAGCAAAAAAAAAAAAAAAAGTTGTTAGTGGAGTCTGTTTCCTTTATTTTAAGAAAGTCCTTAAGATGTCTAGTCCAATTTTGGTAGATAGACCAATTTTAAGGACTCTATTTGAAAATACACAAGGTATTTTAAAGAGCACATTAGGTATACTGCTTGAAATTCAATTGCTCAAGATGAAATCAAACCAGATCAAAACCAAGTACAGAGGAAATACAAAAAGTACTAATAAATCTAAAATTGATCTTCCTGGGAAGCAGGTGCTGAAGCAGTAAAAAGAAGTTAGTGGTTAACAGCAGTGCAGAGTCCCTTTGTTTCCCCCTAAAACAGAAATATTTAGTTCAGTAACTAACAGCAAGTGGGTTCCTAAGAGAATTATTCAAGAAGGCTGATTGAGTCCTATGAGCTGACTCATGAGTTTATTCCTGGACTTGATGAAAAACAAAGTTTTATAGGCTGAGAGCATGTGGAGAGAGATATGAAAAGGAGAAGTCATTTAAAATGCTCTGTTTGCAAAGCTAAGTAGTTAAACAAGTAACAAAAAATTTTGAAATATAGACTACATCTCCCACTTTCCCCAAAGAATGAGCTGTCAGTGATATAGTTAGAAGAAATGCAGCCAAGGAACTGAATTTTAGAATGATTTGGCAAGGAGACACTTTTACTCCTTCACATATTCAGGGTTTAAACATACATTTCAGATCCATTAAGAGCAGACATTGTGCTAGGTGCTAAGGATATACACATATAATACACTGCTTTTCATGTTAAGAAATTTATCATTCAGCAGGGGAAAGGACATCAACAAATGGATTACTGATGTGATAAACACTATAACCTAGTATGTAAGGGAAATTTGCTCAACTATGCTTGTATAAACCAGTTCAAACAGAAAAAAAATGACTGGAAAAAAAAAAACAAAACACAAACAATGCAAAAGTGAGGACTGAGCTTATTAGGTCTTCTAGGTAGAGGATCATATCATCAACAAATACAGACAACTTGACTTCCTCTTTTCCTTTTCAAATTCCTTTGATTTCCTTGTCTTGTCTGATAGCTCTGGCAAGGGTTTCAAGATTATAATGAATAATTCTGCTGTGATTCCATCAGGTCCAGGACTTTTCTTTTTTTGGAAGGCCTTTGATTGCTGCTTCAATCTGTCCCTTTCACCATCTCCTCCAAAAAAATAAAATAATTGGGCATAAATCTCACAAAGGATGTCAAAGACCTATACAAAGAAAACCATCAAACTTTAAAAAAAGAAATTACAAAAGATCTGAGAAGATGGAAAAGCATTTCATGTTCATGGTTAGGTAGAGTCAATGTCATCAAAATGGCCATTTTATCCAAGGCCCTATACAGATTTAATGCAATCCCTATCAAGATACCAATGTCATTCTTCACGGATATAGAAAAACCAATACTCAAATTTATATGGAATAATAGAAGACTCAGAATAGCCAAAACTTTACTCATCAAGGAGTAGGCAGGTGGTATCTCAATTCCTGACCTGAAATTATACTACAAGGCTATAGTAACAAAAACACTATAGTATTGGTATCAAAACAGAATTGAAGACAAAGGAACATAATAGAGGAATCTGAGATGAACCCTCATATCTTTAACAATCTGATATTTGATAAAGGGGTCAAAAGCTTAGTGTGGAAAAATGATAGCCTGTTCAACAAATGGTGTTGGACAAATTGGACACCCATATGTAGACAATTGAAACTGGATGCTTACCTTTCACCCTGCACAAAAATTAAATCAAAATGGTTCAAGGATCTGGATATTAAACCAGCAACTCTATAATTGTTTCAAAAAGAAGTAGAATCAACATTACATGACATAGGGGTCAGCACAGCATTCCTTAATAGGACTCCCAGGGAGTAAGCGGTAAAGTCAAGAATAAATGCATGGAATGCAATTAAACTAAAAAGCTTTTGCACAACTGAGTATTTAGTCAAGATTCTCAAGAGAGAACCTATAGATTGGGAGAAACTTTTTGTCTGCTACTCCTCGGACAGACAGCTAATATCCAGAATATATCAAGAACTCAAAAAACTAAATAGCAAAATCATAAATAATCCAATTAATAAATGGGCTATGGAATTAAAAAGAAGCTTCTCAATAGAGGAACCTAAAAAGCCCATAAATAAATGAGAAAATGCTCTACATCAATAAGTTCATTCCTCAGCCCTGAAAAAAAAAAACAAAAACAAAAACAAAATTTACTGAGACTCCACATCACTCCAGTCAGAGTGGCAAAAATGAAGAATTCGAACAATGACAGATGCTAGGGAGATGTGGGAACAGAGGAACACTGTTACATTGCTGGTATACTGTTACTGCAAACTGGTACAGCCACTTCGGAAAGCAGTGTGGAGACTCCTCAAAAAATTAGGGCTGGAACCACCTTTTGACCCAGATATCCCACTGCTGGGTATTTTCCAAAAGAGCTAGTATCAGCATATTATAGAGATACAGCTTTTCAATGTTTATAGCAGCTCAATTTACTATAGCTAAATTATGGAACCAACCCAGATGCCCCTCACTTGATGAGTGGATTCAAAAACATTGGTACATATATACAATGAAATACTATTCACTTATTAGAGAAAAATGTTATTATGGAATTTGCAGCCAAATGGATGGAGATGGAAAAAATTTTGCTAAGTGAAGTATCCCAAACTCAGAGACTCAAGGGCTGAATGTTTTCTCTCATTTGTGGAAGCTAGAATACAAGTGGAAATAATATGATAGATAGCTAACCTAACAACTATCTCAACATGTATGAATTTTTACAGTATCATGGGGAACCTTGCCTAGGTTCCTGGGGGATATAGGGAGGGGTTCAGGGAGGGTGGAAGGGAATAGGAAGGCCATCTAGGAGACCAGAGGAAGGTAGTATGGGGGAATCTAATCAGAGGGGAACCTCCAACTTCCAGGAGAAGTCCAATTAACTTGGGGCTTAAGGAGGGGAAATATAGAACCGTGGGGAACCGAAGGCGGGTAAACCATGGACTGGCACCAGCCTTGGCTTTTTCTTTCATTATACTTTTGTTCTTGTTCTTTTAACGATGAATCCCTCCTAACTGCGAGACCATGTTTAACGAATAAAAATTAAAAACAAGAGAAAAAAAAGTGAGGCCCGAAATCTAAGAGGTTTAGAACAAAGTAATTTCTTGAAAACAATGAATTTGAAATGTTAGAAAAGGACAGAGAGCACTGGTCAAGGTTCAGATGCAAACTGTACTGAAGAGATAATGTGATTGAACCCCTTTGCCAGTACTCATTGCAAAATGTCACATTGAAAAGTGCCTTTGTTGCTCTTGATGTTAGTGTTACTGATGCTTCCTCCTGAGTAGTTCTCAGAGTTCTATTATTGAACACGGATTAATTTGGTTCATGAGAATCAACTATGAGCTTTATTATATACATCATATTTTAAATCATATCGTCAGCAACAAGCTAAAACAGACCTAAGTAGTTTTTGACATTCATTGAAGTAATAATCCAAATGGCCACAGAATACAGCATATCTAGAAAAGGCAGTATTTCAAGTTTTTAAATAGTATTATATGATTTATTATTAGATATAGAATGTAGACACCATAACATTATTGTTTTTATTTATTTACTTATTGTGGTGTTGCAGATCAACATCTGGGTCTTGTATGTGCTAACTGTTCTACCAATTGAAGCTTATTTTTTTTTTAAGGATGAATGAAGATTTCTGCAAACCTTTCTATTTCAATCAAAATTCTGTAACAAAATGAAGGTTTCCTGATAGAACTCCATTGAGCAAAAGCCAGTTAATTTAAAACCTTTTTGTCCTAAATTATGCTCTTATATTTTCTAGAGAAATTTTTCACAGATTTTATAAGAATCGTCCAGATAATTAAGTTCTGAGTTATATTTCAACGGCAGGGAGCATCAGAACACAAATTAAAAGGGTTTTAAATAACCACATTTTTATTTGAATTCCCAATTGCACACTCTTAAACAAATATACCTTTGTAGCATTAATAGACTTACACTGCTACATTTTAATAAAAAAAATCAAAACTGAAAGCCTTTAATCATAACTGATTTTAATTCCAAGTGAAAGTTTGAATTACAACAGTAGCCACTGAATATAATAGTGTTTGAAGTTGTTTCCTGCTGGCGGTTTTAATTTGACTTGCTTTGAATTTCTTCTGGACACTATAAAATTTCAGCTGACATTGCATCAATTTTAAAACACATTTCTGCTTAAATAAATTTGAATACACAAGAAGAAGATGTAAGGATACAACTAAAGAAAACAGAAATGGAAATATTGACACAATTAAGGAGATAATATGAAGAAATATAAATAGCAGCTGATGAAAATCACTGAGGCAAATGCATAAAAAATGTATATACAGATAGAAATCACCATAACATGGAGATATGATCTGGAAAAAAATAATAGATTCAAATGCATATTAACCTAGGAAGAGCTTAAAAGAACAAACTAACCTACAGAAGAAAAACCTGAATGAATATTTATAATCTTCTTTAAAAATAGGATAATTTAAAATATTTGTGGGTAGATCTATAAAAGAAGTATTCAAATAATGAAAACAAAAACATTTCATGAAGAAAGAAATGTCGTATTTTATGCACTATTATAAAAATCATAAAAGCTGCAAAAGAGAAGTTTGAGTTAAATGCATCATGATAGTAACAGCATATATTAGTTTCCACTTTTTTTTTTAAAGAGAGAGGGATAGTGAGAGAGAGAGAAAAAGAAAGAAGTATCTTTTTTTTATTTAGTTTTTCTTGTGCCTTTGGTTGCCCCGAGACTTCCTTGGGTATGTGGTGCTGAGGTTTGAACTTGTGTACTTGTGCATGCCATGCAAGTGCCCTAACCACTGAGCCCTTCACTCCAGCCCCTAGTTTCCATATCTTTAACATAAATGCCTATCTAATGGAAACTCTGCCAGTGACAGAGAAAATAAATGCATACATAATTCATATAGCATGTGCAGTAACATTTAAGAAATAATATTTCCAAATATTCAATATAGAAATATGTCACATCATATAATATGGTCTTTTTTATGTCCCATTTCTGAGTAGATGAAATATATATACACATACACACATATATAAATTTATTTTTATATATATGGAATATATCAATTGCTTCTTTCCACTCAACATGGAAAAAAACAAAGTTAGAGAGATATATATCTATATTTATATAGATGCAGGTGCATGTGTGTGTGTGTGTGCGTGCATGTGTGTGTGTGTGTGTGTGTGTGTACAAGCATGGATGCAATGATTTCTAGGGCATTTACCTCTGGATTTTTTTTTTATATCTCATGTGCTCTAATTTTAGTGATCATATCTATAGAACTGAACTCAAAGTCAAGATGTAATATAATAATTGCTATTTCTTCCCCTGATCTAATTATCATTCCATTGTCTCAGAAGTAAATTGAATTAGTTTGATAAGATTAATCTTTACATTTTTATAGAGTTGATCCAAAAAAATCTACTTTAATAGAGTACAATCATGACATAAATATAAAATAATTTTCAAGGTAACTTAAGCTGATTTGCACCAACAGAAGAAATGCCTATTTGTACTACATTTGTATTTGGTTATGTACAGTGTACTGAGAACAGTATTTCAAAGTAAAACCAAAAATGAATACAGTAAATCACAAAGAATGCAGAAACTTTCTTTAGCATTCTGAATCTTGCTCAATTCATCTGGATGCATATTCCAAATTCAAAATTATCACAATCTCGAACAGACATAAAGCTCAAGCATTTTTGCTATCTTTTTAAAGCAGATGAAATGCTTTCTTTTATTAGTTTTAGAAGTCTGAGCATTGGGTATCATTCATTCATTAATGCATTATATCATGCTGCAAATATTTGAAGACATTCAAGTCCCTGAGGAAGGTGATAGGTCTCTATAATAATGGAATTTACAGAGCTTTTGTACTTCACTCAATCCCTTAGGGCCTCAGCTAGTTCAACAACAGATTCCGAAATTAATCTGTGATCATCCAAATAGGTTCATAGTCTAGAATTCTATGATTGTTGTGGAGAGGAGGAAGACTACATGTTGACCTTCAAACATGTAAAGATACTTATAATGATAAAGTTATTATGTTCCATCTGCATAACACAAAAACAATTTATATTTAAATGAAAATGAAATATTTATCAAATAAACTTTACTCTCCTATAAAAATCAAGACTTAAATATTTCTAATATTTTAATACTTTTCTGCCATATTTTAAATACTCATATTTTAACTTTATCCTATGAAGGAAATAAACCTTTCTAAATTTTTTAATATTAGAGCTGTCCTGAAACTTTTTACTGTTTAAAATTAAATTTATTATGCATATGATTTATAGGCTTTTTTTTTTTTTTTTGCAGTTCTAGTTTCCAATCCAAGGCCTCAAACATTTTAGCAAATGTTCTACCTCTGAGCTACATTAATGTACCTCAGGATACTTTAAAAAATAAATATTTTATTATCTTGTATACCTGAAGAGTATCAATTACAAATTTCTTAAATTTGTAGATTTCATAGTCATTTCAGCTATTTTTTTAAAGAGAGAGAGATAATCAATTTTATTCACTTTTTTTCACCTAGCCTTTGTTTCACCAACACTTAGTGGTGTATGTGGTGCTGGGGTTCAAACCCAGGTGCTAAAGCATGCCAGACAAGTACTTAAAGCGCTGATCCACCATTGTAGCCCCTAGACTATTCTTTAAAAATATTACTTTCACTATTTTCTTGTTTAACTAAAGTCAATTGAGGCTCTTCTACTCATATGTATGATAATAATTGCATTGCCCGGTTTATTTTTTTAAATATGTGATTTTTTTAGGCATTGAAATTTTAACAGAAAACAATCATGGGTTTGACATGGTTAAAATGCATCTCAAACTGTGTCAAAGCAATAAATGTTTACTGTCAACATTAAGAGTAGAAAGAAGGAGGAAGAAGGAACAAGAGCATATAAATGGGAGTTTTTGTGGATGGGAAGAATACAGAAAGAGCTTTGGACTTTGTACAACGTGCCAGCTGTTTACCAGGTATGTGACCTTCTGTTAAATGATTGAACACTCTGAAACAATAGGATAAGACTGGTTGATCTTAAAGATCAATTCTAGGTAAAAAGACTGTAATTCCAACCTTAATATAATGTTATAATTCTGCCCCTAAAAGATAGCCACGTCCTAATAGTGGCCTCTAGTCAGAGTAATTGCTAACCTTTGCTCTGTAACAAATATAACTTTTTTAGAAAGTAATTCTAAACGATAGGGAAGTAAAGGATAAAAGAAAATGAATAGGTACATTGCCAAAAGGAATCCTAAGGTGGATAACAAATCAGATGTCTGCCCTAAATGCAATACGACAGTAAAGAAAGGTCAACGGTATTGGGGAATGCACAACAGCAAATCTGGAGACAATAGTTTGCCTTTGTTCAACTCAGGACTTGAAATAGGATGTTCAATATGACACTTAAGGGTCAGGAATGATTTGCTAAGTAAAAGCTAACAGGGAGAATGGACATTCCTTTATATATTGTAAAGACCCTTTATATGTACTGAGGATGCCTTTTGACTAAAATCCCTATATATATGTATATGTGTATATAAATTCATGTATATTCATGCATAAATGGATAGATACAGAACTTACACAATTTCCAAATGGTCATTATTAAGATATAAACTCATTGAGTGCTAGGGATTTAAGTTAGCTTTTCTGCTGTACTGTAACAACCTATAATAAAGTCTAATACATATTAGATGTCAGCAAATAATTTTGGAAGATTACATATATGCATAAAAATATAATCTTTTAGTTATTCTGAAAAAAATATTTTAGTTATTCTAAATATCAGAGTGGTGCTATCTTCCTACACTGTTATGTTCTTTTTTCAAACCAAAATTTTATTAAACCAACTGGAATTTTCCCTCTTGGATGGGATTCTGGAATAGGTATCATAATAAAGTATGTGAACAGAGCTATTAATTTACACAAAATGTTGTCTAAAAATGCCTAAATATATGAAATCTGGAAATTCCAGAGATTTTACTCTCTCCTAGAAGAGACTAAAAAAGTTTTCATGTTTAGGTGAATTTCAGATTTGCTTCAAGTTTCTAAGTCTCTAATTTGGTGTTAGACTGTATGGGAAAGTGTTTGTAAGTTTCCAGAGCAAGATTAAGTCCAGTCTGAATGCTAAAGTCACGCTTAGATTGACCCTTATGAAAGCTCTTTCAAGATAGTGATCTCATGGCGTATTTTTTTTTTTTAGCACAATGTGTGGAGGGGGAAGAAAGAGTGACATCTGCAAATATCTACATATTTTCAGTCTTAAATCCCCTACAGTGAGTATTCCATGGCCTAGAATGTCCAAATAGCCAGATTCAGGATTTAATCCAAAGTTGTGTAGGAAATTATCAAAGTGATATTACCAAAGATAGAATGAATAATTATATTTAATCAAGAAGCCCATTTCTACAAGTAAATGTTTTGAGTTTATTAACAAAGACTTATTTTTCCAAATTATATAACTAAAATTTAAATATTTTAAAGAATACTAAATATATCATAAAATTTTTATTATCTGAGTTTTTAGCAGATAGTGATTAGATAGATACTGTTCTATCAAAGAGGAGAAACACCCTTTAATCAACCTTACTGCCTTTAGTTTTTAACGAAGTACAATAAATCTTTCAGATAGTTTCACATATTAAGATACATTTTTGACAAAATGTCTCTCATTATGATTTAAAATAGCACATTCTAACAGCTTGATTGAGTACCTGTAGCCTTGTCTTCATTTCAAGAGTTGAAACTAATAATTAATTTTAAAAGCACAAATCTCGATCTCCTGTAGGTATGAAAACATTTTAATTGCTTTGATAATTTGTTTTCGACTATCATGCAATCTCTGGAGAACTGCAATCTCACATATCAGTGTAACACAGATGAGCACACAGGTGGGATATAGAATAAAAATGTGATTTGCGAAGAGCTAGAAATGGACCTTATGTACAGATTTGAATTCGTAAATAACATATAACAGATGTACCTACCTCAGACAGGTACATCAGGGGACAGTTGTCTTGAATTACGTAGCATTACCCTAGCACTAAGTTGACTTAAACTAATTCATGATTGTATCTAACCTTTCAAGTATCATATAGATTGAATAATTATATAAACTTCCTTTAAACAGTTACTTTATGTATGAAGTAACTTTTAATCTCTTGGTGATCTTGTGCTCTTTCTAGAAATGCCATATAAATTACTTCATTTCTTTTTACTCTTCTCCAAAACACCATAATGTTTAACATGTCACTGGAATCCTGGGTAATAGAACACTATAAATAATATGAAAAGGAAACTTCCAGAGCTTCTAGTCTACTTTAGTTTGTATTAATAATATATGCAATACATAAATAAAAGTAGACATCAAGTCAATAGTTTACAAAAGAAAATGCCTTTTGAAGGGGGAATTATTATTCAATGAGTATGAAGTTTCAGTTATGCAAGATAAATAAATTGTAGAGATATGAAGTACAACATAATGCCTGCCATGATTTGGAGTTAATTTTTCTCAAAGCAAAGTTGTTGAGAGGTGGTGGGATCTTAAGAGGGATCAACGCATTTCTTTTGAGTGAGTTAGCTTGATTTTTGCAGAACTGCATTAGTTACCTTGAGAATGGACGGTTACAAAGCGGGTTCCTCTGCTTGCTGCTGTCTGGCTTCCTCTCTTGTCATGTGATTTCTGCCAAGTGCACCACCCACTCACCACCCTTGCACATGCTCCCACAATGTGATGTCATCTGCAATATTATGATGCAGTATGACACCCTCACCAGGATTGACCAGGGTCTTCAAGGTCATGAGCCTATTGCCTTGTAAAGTCTCATTTCTGGTGTTTTGTTGTAACAACACAAAATGGACTAAGACAATCCAGATGACAACACTATATTATACAGTTAAATTTTGTTTTTTAAAGAGAGAAGGACAGTGAGAGAGAGAATCAATTTTTATTGAGTTTTTCACATGGCTTTCATTGCTCCAACACTTAGTTGTGTACGTGGGTGATGGGGTTTGAACCCGTGTACTTGCACATGCCAGGGAAGCACCTTAACCACTGAGCCACCGCTCCAGCCCCACAGTTAAATTTTTAACAAGAAAATCTCATGTTTTTTTACCACAGAAAAAGAGAACCAGGCATTAGTAAAGTTTTGAAGGTGATGGATATGCTTGATAACTTGAGTGTGGCATTGTTTCATGGGTGAGTATGCAAGTTCAAATTCATAAATTAGTATTAAGTATGTGCAAGTTGTATATCCAACATACATTACTAAAAGTCAAATTTTAAGAAAAAGAATGCCTTTAGTTGTGTCTTTCCGAATATTACTTTCTTTTAAAGGTATTTCCTTACGAGTGTTCATTAATGAAACATTTAACAAAATATGAAATTTCTCATTTATGATCTGAATTTAACTGAAAACACTTCACATCTGATTTTGTATATTGTGTGTTTCTTCCCTTAGTGAAAAACTCAGATCAAGGTTGGCAAGTATGATTCATAAGAGCCAATATCATTTATTGTCAATTGAACACTGAAGGTCAAAAAATACAGTAATAAAAATAGATTATGTGAATAAAATCACAGATATGTGAATAGAACACAATTTGTGTTAGGTATTTTTCACGTAATTAGATAAATATGCTAAAGGTGGAAAAATAAAGTAATTATTCCATGGGAAATCATATAGCAATTAATTTAAATAGCTGCAAAATTCACTTTAGGATGAGAAAAATAATGCAAGAGATACTTGGTGTGGTGATTTCAATTCCAGTGTTGATGTGCAAACATGCTTGATAAAACAAGTCTTTTTATTCAATATTTGCTTTAATAACTAACCCAATTATCTCTTAAGGATGAAAGTTTGTTTTCTATTGATCATATCTTCTTAGACAAAAATGTGAAACTTTAAAATCTCCTTGGTGAAGGTATATATTTGTTTATTGGTTTACTGAAAGAAGAACCGATAACATAATACGCTTAAATATTATTTAGTACTTTAATTTGAAGTGTATTTCTCCTCATCATTACAGAGTTGATTCAGGAACTCTACGAGGATGTATTTTCATCACATTGAAAATTATATTGTCATTTGACAATTACATTCCAGGATCATCAGGGCTAGAACAGGAAAATTCTGACACTTTGCACCCACCTTACAGGAATACCCTGTAATATTATGCATAGTACTTTGTTCTTTACACTTACATTATGATTAATTTCTTAGGATCTAATTACCCAAAAAACACACACAAAATGAGAAGGTAAAGATATTCCAAATATTGGCCGAACTATAAAAATAATACAGCAATCAAATGTAGCTCTGTAAGTCACTTCCATATTTTGCCAATCTAACCATGTCCTTCACTTGGACAAAATTTAAGTCCTCAGAATATTTCAGGTAGACCAATGAAGACACTTAAATAATAGAATATTTCTAAAGGTGAATATCAGGGTCTTTTCCTACCCAGTTGCAGCTGTTTTCTAACAGATAAAACACTATGATTTCATCTGTAACTGCTGGTGCTCTATTCAGGTCCCAAAATGATTTGAATAGACACTTCAATCCTGAAATACATTAGTTCCTACTACAATTTATATTATCAACTAGCAGAATAAATGCATGTAAAAAGGGCTTAGAGATCCTTGGGAGAAATACTTGTTAAATGTAACTCGAAAGCAGATTTGAAAATTTTCCCTTTTTAAATTTATTTTCCCAGGGTCCTAATAAATGAAAGCTGGGCTGCAATCCAGGTTTCCAAGCCACTAGAGCCTGATTGTTTTCTATTTGTTTCAGTGTTTAAAGCCAACAAAAGCTGCATTAAAACTGACGGTGCCAAGTAGTAACAAGCATACTTTAAGCATAGCTAATACATGAACCTACAGCCCCAGGTTATAATATTTTATACAAAGCAGAACTTAAAGCCTTGGCTCTTTGTTATTGCTTTTATGAACAAAACATTTTTAATATAGTATATTTATGAAAACACAAAAATACCTCACTAATAATAGAAAATGATAACTGTAATTGTCCCTTGTTCTCTATATTTTTGAATTTCCAGTCATATTTTTGTATAGCCTCATCTTCTTCAAATGCAAACTTAAATAGAAATGTTTTGTCTCTTTCATATTTTCATTGCAATAATACACACAGTTGGTTCTATTGCTTTGTATTTAACTTTCAAAATCCTTCAAAACTGTATTCATTTACATCCCTGACTGCCACTTTTGTGATGGCAAAACAATTCTTCCACCGCCACACCAAAACAGGAAGAACAAAATTAACTTTACAATGCTGACTTTATTCAGTACGTTTATTTTTATATTTTTGTTGAAATAAATCATTTTAGTTAATTAAGTCTTGGGAATATTTTATTATTTCTATTTTTGTGCAAGACAAAAATTATAATATCCTAACAAAGTGATACTCCGGCCTTTGAGTCAGGCAAATGAAGGCTCTTTAAAGACATGTAAGTATCTGAACAATTTATCTATTGAACATTTCAAATCACTTTTTAAATATTCTTGCATTGATAATGAAAATATTCTAAGGTTTATATCTTTTAAAGAACAAAGTTGAGAATTCTGATATTATAATTGCTGTTTTTGAGAATTTACATGAATGAAAGTATAACCAGTAACAGCCAGTATACAAATACATCCCTGGAATATTTAACTGTAATTTGCTTTACCTTTTTTTTCCCTCACTATATTCAGCTGATATAACTCCAATGTTAATCTTCAATTAACCTATATTAATTTGCCTAATGATTAACAGCAATAAATCTCTATTATTGTGTTTCTGCATTTGTGCCTCCCTCTGTTCATAGAAGAAAAAGGGTGATGATGAGAATTATTTCAAGTATTTGGAAAGAGTCCTTGACCCAGTTAACAGATAACGTAAATTCTCTCATCTGATTCCCTCCTGCTTAACACTCTATAATATGGATATTCAAAGTCTTATAAAGTATAAAATCCCCATTTGAACATTAGAAGTTTGACAGATACCCAAACTTCTTTAGTTTTATATGAGATATTTTAGAAAGTAGTAATTTTTTATTTAATTAACCACAGCAGCACCCATGGTTTTGCATATGCGTGTCTGGCTCTTCTGTTTATAGATAATGCCTCTTACATATTTATATACAGAGGTCACTTGCAACAATTTTCTGGTCCATACCTAAGTTCAAAAGAAATGCTTTAAGATTCTACAGAAATCCCTCTTAAAGGCCAAGAATACATCTATATAAAATGTGTAACTGTGTGTATATTAATAACCGTCTGATTTGTTCTGCTCATCTTATAGATGAAGAAATTAAGCGTCTAGAATTTTAATTGGCAGGATTGGTAATCCAAAAACCATCCTGGTTTTATTTCCCTTTTCATTCTGTTGCTTGGTTTTTGGAACAGATAAAATAGTGATATGGATATTTTTAAAAGCTAAGTTGAAGAAGTATATTAGTGGAGAGATAAAAATTTAAAATACATGAACTGTGTTCAAATATAATGGGGAAAAACACTATCTGAAACCAAGGAGACTGTTCAACACTGATCACTGGCAAGTGTTTGGAGTCAAACAGAAGACAGACACTGTGAGGGCCCTGTTCAGTCCAGGATAACAAAGTTCTTAGGAAGATCATTTCTCTACTTATCATCTTGCCTAAATACATGGCTATGATACTACCAAACTCTCCAATTTTCTTTTTTATATGAAAGCCTACAGATAAATTACTGCTGACCCAAAAGTATGAAACCAGTTCAGTTCCACCCTCCAGCCTGTGATTTCTGTAGGCCAAATTTCTGTTCCTTTACTGATTTTTCCCTTTTTGTCACATCATTGATGGCTTGAAGGTCCAGCAGAATTAGGTGTTTATAACTGAACTGAGATGACCAAACCATGGATCAATTGTGCTACAGTTTTCTTAGACGTGAATGTAAAACTATGTGTTGAGAGAATCACTTGATGATCTTCAATATATGAAATAATTTGTAATATTGATCAATTGCACTAAATTGGAGAGAAACACACTATTTCTCCATATTTTTCTCCCATCTTATGTATACATTAAATGACAATGCATTTTACTAATATGCTTTTTTCGCATTATATTAAATCTACAAACAATTTGCTATTTTAAATCACAATAAAAATTTACTCTTTGCAAAACCTTTCTGGATGACAAGCAAATTAATATTTTCAATTTATATTTAAATAATATTTCTTAAAACACTTCTCCTAGTCAGTCTGCCTACATGTTATAACGGTTTAAAAGATTAACTAAATTCTTAAATGTGTATTTAATTGCTCAATGTCGTTTCTTTGTTTTACTAAATTTTTGTTCATCAGCTCTCTACTTACGTGAAAATCTCTCCTCACTAGTCCTCTCCACAAAATAACGAGATTATTTTCCATATAGAAAACTCCTTGGGAACAAAGTGTATTTTACAAGTATTATTAGATCTTTTGCTGTGACTCATTCCCATGCAGATGGTACACATCTGAAGGGGCTCTGTTCTAGCTAGCAAAGATCCAGCTGATGCTCTGAAAAATTATTCTCTCTTGGTGAAAAGTTAGCTTGCCACTGCTTTCCCTGCTGCATTATTAAACACGAAGGAGTGATTCCCTTAATCCCAACCATCTGCTCTTCCCCTACTAAAAGTGAAAACATCCCCTTGTGTTTACAAATGTTGCTGCTAAAGCTTCACAAATTATAAGAGATGGTTGTGAAATTTCCGTATATACTACAAGATCAAAACAAAATCCTAGTCACCATAAATCTGTAAGAAATAAACCAAATTTATATCACACGATAAACCCAACTGTGTTTTAATGTAATGCAATTATATTTAAACTGCAGTCTCAGAATGTAAATTATTTTAGCATTTCAAGTATAATATTTGCATTTTAAATACATTCCTACTTGTCCAGACTTCCAAAAGTACATACTCTGAGAAAATGGATCATCTTCAATTCTTTTTAATTTTTACAAATTTATATATTGCACAGAATTTTAGCACTGCTAAAGGTTCATTTTCTTTGGAATGAAAGACAAGATAAAGCATCTGACTGCTCATATGAAGAACGGACCCAAAACTTTCAAAACTGAAAATCAGCATTAAATATCTGACATCAGAGTGTGAAATTTAAGAAAACAACTTATATTAAAAAGTACCAGATAGGGGCTGGAGCAGTGGCTCGGCGGTTACGGCGCTTGCCTGGCATGCACAAGTACACAGGTTCAAACCCCAGCACCCATGTACACAACTAAATATCAGAGCAACAAAAGCCATGTGAAAAACTCAATAAAACTTAATTCTCTCTGTCTCTGTATCTCTCTCTGTCACTGTCCTCTTTAAAAAAAAATAATAATAATAATAAGTACCAGGTAAAAACAGTGACATCACCTCACAACAAACTTTTGTTTTCCTCACAAAATATACTGCAAACCAGAATGATCCTGGCTAAAGAACTTCATGGTAACATTCAAAAATTAAACACAAACAATGGAACAAGAAAAATTAATTTTGCATTTCAAAATATTTAATCTGATTTTATGTTTCAAAATATTACATATAGTATAATCCAAAATTTTTCTCTATTTCTCTTTAGAGTATGAAGATAATTCAATTTTTCAATGTATTTATGTTGAAGATCAATTGCTTTAGCTTTCCTCTAGGACTCTGACTTTGATAACAGACCAATTTCTATTTCATAAGGTTTATTCCTTTTGTGCTTAGCAAATAATTTCTTATCACCTGTGTTCCAGACCCTTTTCACTCATTATTTCTCTATGCCTGTTCTTTCTTCTTGTCCTTACAAGTTTCTTTTTCTGTCCATAATAGTTCTAAAAACATTCAGTCTTACTTAAAATGGAATTTGTATAATTAACTGTTTTATTGTTACTGTACCCAGTAAATAAAATTATGCTTTCTTTGTAAGAGTCTTTCTTTCAAGTCTTCATTTAATTCACTCTTACAAACCCTGTGTTTAGTTTTCTAGTCCACTTACCTGTCCTAGAGATTTTCTTGCTTTCAATCTAAAGTCTGAATTATTTAGGTAATGAATTCATCGTGGTCAAGCACTAGAAAGCATGTGCTTCCTTACAGCTTCCAAACTTGCTGGCTTGCTGTAAACACTCTTTGGTGCTTACAACAAGCTATTTTCTGTGTCCTCACATGGTCTTTGGAGAATGTCAAAGGCTCCTTCCATATTGATGTAACTAATAAATATATTTCCCTAGATGAAATTCCAGTTCTCTGATAAACTGTGTTTGTTTGTTTGTGTTTGAACTGGACCTGGTGAACTTTATAGGAAAGTGTCCATTATACAAACTATCAATGCCAACTAAGCTAATGGTTTCCTTCATCTCATATCTAATCTCTTCTAATCTAAATATTCAATGATTGACTCTGTTCTTAAATACATCTTTCATTAAACTGTCTCTTAAGACATACTTACAACATGTTTCCTCTTGCCTATCCCTAGCCTTGGCTTGTCATGTATTTCCTAGTGACTAGGAAATACATACTAGTCTCTAACTAGACCCAAGCTAATAACCTGAAGGCATTTTCCCTTAAATTCTTTAAGTTTAAAGAAGTGTCAGTGGTGCCTAATATACTTGCCTTCCATAAGTTCATTCCATTTCTACATTTCATTCACTCCTTCTGTTAAAATATTTTGGTAAATTTATTCTCATTTCTATGCTCCCTGTCATTTTATAAGTTCTCCAGCTTAACTCAGCCAAGTTTTATTTCATTTGGTCAGGAAATTCTAATGATTGCAATTGTGCAATTGTTTCTATTTTTATTTTAAAATAACATAACTTTGAAATAATTTTTTAAAAAATTCCTAACAGAAGCAATGATTGTGTTTGTGTGTGTGTGTGTGTGTGTGAGATATTTTTATTCATTTGTGTCTCTGGATTTGCAATGTGTATTTTCAGATGTTATTGTTGTATTTATACCATGTTTTATCAAAGAAAAAACTGGGGATAGACTAGAATATAGAGCTCTGTTTGCCCGCCCCCACACGCACTCCCTTGGTGCACATGGTAGAACAACTGTGAGACTGCGAAGTCAGGTGCCAGTAGGGATCACTGCCTGGTTTAGCATAAGTGGTCCTGAAGTTATTCAATATTAGAGCTGAATCTTTGCTGTGCTTTCTACTATACCACCACTATTTCTCAGAATGAACTCAATCAACAAAACCATATGCTTAAATAATTTTGGTTTCAGAGTCAGGGGCTCAAATATTATGCCTGGAGAACTAGAAACACATGAGATTTCCTAAATGAGGGTGCAACTCTCACTAATGGTCAGTCAGTCAAACAAAACAAGAAGTAATAAAATGAAATATCACCCCCCTAGCATGTTTCTCTCAGGACTGACAGTGATGGTATTTAAACAAAATTTCATGTTTTTGATATAATTTAAAACCTTCAACCTTCTCAGTGGAGTTCACATTTTAATAAGGATAGAGTTTTGGAAATATAAGCCCTAATATAATGCACTTTTGCCAGTAAGGGAGTTAATGCATTAGCTAGTGGTGAGTGGAATGGTCAGGGGTCCCAAGACTCTGAAAATCCCACCTTGCAGTGGACTGCCTCCCACATAGTGTTCTGGGTTCACAAACTAATCTAATTGGTTCTCAGCACAGGTGCACTCTTTACACAGACCCCAGTGTCCATCCTGACACTGACATTTACCTTTGTTTACTGGCCTTCATTTGTACTTTTTAAAAAAATTCCTTTAGTATACTGTTGCTACCGGAAATATAAGTTTAAGCTCTCCAATTTGCTGACTAGGGTTGCATTAAAAAAATGGCACATAGCAGAGCTAAAGATGATGCAGAGGTACTAAGATGAAAACAGACAATTTTGCACCAGATTGCCTAACATATTGGCAGTTCTCAAATCACATCTCAAATCAGATGAAATAAGTTTCAGAAAGTTATTTAGCATGAAGAATACATTATTAAATTCAACATATAAAATGTTAATGCAGATCTGCTGGCTCTTATTGCTGTTTGCTTGCATTCCTCCGTTTTGCCCACCCTTATACCATAAATTTAACTGTCAGTGTAGGGTGAGTGTTCTCCCTCCAATCAACCAGCAGGCATGTGTTTTAGACCTCATTTCTGCATCTTTAACACCCGGAGGTCCCCTTCCAGCTCTACTGAAAATCTTACTTCAGAATTTAAAAATGAATTTCTCTTAGGCACCATCCACAGTAGTCAGGTCATATCCTTAACCAATACTTTTATTTATCTACTACCTGAATTTAAATTTTTAAAAATAATGCTTTGTGGCCATTTTGATATGTCATTTACTGTGGTGAATTCTAATTATGAGATGAATCAGTATGGAGTTTTTAACAAATTGCCCATTCTTAAGGTTTTATTATTGAACTGAGATCCAGTCACATATTTTTTATGGGCACAATATTTCTTGTTGTCATTGAGGGTACCTCCCAGCAGAAGCATTTCATGAGTGTCAAATAAGCTCATAGAGTAAGGACAGCTGTCTGGTACTGGTGAAAACTAGAATGAGGAACACTGCACACCTAGGAGCTGACAGGAAGGCTAGTACTGATACATACTTTGATATTTATTCAGAGGCATGCTGTGTCATGGCAATTTCTCAAAGAATATGAGATTCTTTTCTTGAAACATGTCATTTAGAACAAAAATGAGGTGCCACCTAGCTGGATTCTTTAATCCATAGAAGAATGCATTACTTGTGAATATACCCTAATCTTGCTGAAACATCGAAGAGTTTCTTGTGCACCCAACTTGTCATGCTCTGTTAGCAATGTGTGTCATGACAACCTGTACTTTTGACCTACCCACCTTGATTAATATCTATTTTCCCAGAGATCAACCAAATGGTAGCTTCCACTGACCACTCATTTCCTGCCAGGGACTCTCAGCCACTTTATGTACAGAATCATTTCAGTGCTTTAGGATTCCCCAATGAAGTAAATGCTGTTATGTCATTTCACACACAACAAAATTAAGTCTCAGCAAGTCCTGTTGGCCTAAGTTTTGTATGTTCATCTGCGTGATACCAAAATCATTTTATCATGATGAATTCCATGTGCTATCCATTCTTCACTTTGTTTTCCATAACTAAACCTTTCACATGAAACACACAGGAGCCTGCATAGGGCCATTCTCATTACTGTCTGCAGGCTGATATGTTTGTCCTGATCTAATAGAAAAGAATTAGGTCTATTTACCAGAGTATGGGAGCCACATCAGGGTACTCAATGCTACAATTTTTTTTTAATTTTAATTAATTTTAAGAGAGGTACAGTGAGAGAGAGAAGAGAGAAAGAGAGAATCAGTTGTCTTTAGTTTTTTTTTTTTAATTTTCTTTTTTAAAGAGGGAGGGACAGTGAGGGAGAGAGAGACAAAGACAGAATCAATTTTATTTAGTTTTTCATGTGGCTTTCGTTGCTTGAACTTGTCATTGTGTCCGTGGTGCTGGGGTTTGAACCCACACACTTGGCATACAAGGCAGGCACCATAACCACTGAGCCAATACTCCAACCCCTCATTGCTACAATCTTGAATAACTATTTTCTTATAATGTAGTATGCAGTTATTCAAAGATGATACTTTACACTGGATTTTAAAGAAACTGTTGATTTGAATTTTTAACATGTTTTATGCTGAAATTATGAGACCAAATTGGGTTTCATCTGTTTTTGTCCTTGTAATTTAATTAATATGAAGATTTTTAATAATCATGTATGTTCATATATTTATTAGTAGCAGCACTTGCAAAAAGGAATGTTATTTACACTACCAAAATATGCAGGATATTTATAGATGTACTTATTCTTTGAATCGTTTGTCTATTAAAATCTAAATGGAAAAAAATTACTATAAAATATTACATTTGTAATTATCTCTTTATTTTACCCTATTACATTCACATTTACATTAAGAGAAATAGGTATAATTGATATTGGAAAGAAAATCTGTGTGAATTATTCTGTTGTTTTTCTATTTTGCATTTTTTTTTAAATAACTAGGCTTTCGCAGTGAATGGTTTAGAATTTGGTTTATCCTGGATAAATGGAAAGCAGTTCACTCTAAGAATACTGTGAAACTGTTTTTTCTCAGTAGGCTCCATTGTGCAAGCCCAGCATGAGCTAGGGAGATGTGAGATGGGCCATGCTGTAGCAGACTGTTGCTGTACATTTTAAATGTTCATGAATTACTATCAGTAGATGATGGGTAAAACAACTGGACAAATGCGAACAGCATGAACATTAACCACACTTTAATTAGTGGTGGCTTCCAGTAAACAAAATCACACATTGGATGGCAAAACAAAATCCCTTTAAGGATAGCTGTTTTTCATCTGTGGAGGCTAGACCCTGGCCATTGAGAAAGGAGGTCTAGTACCATGTTTTAAATCCCGATAAGGTGTAATGTCATACAACCTAAGGCATTTGTAGAGATGTATTGGGAAGGGGGGAGGGATAAGGGTGGGCAATTGGTTGGGGGCTCTTGGTGGTAAATCTAATTTTCAGAATTTATATATATATATAATTTAATTAGAAGCTTGTTTGATTGCTGAACAAATTTCTGAATAAAAAAGTATAAAAATGATAGCTGTTCTAATTTTATTTTGGGTGTGATTCATTAGGCGGTATTATATTCACTAAACAAATGGTCACATATATATTTTTGTGAGTAAAATTTTCTATGAGCTCTAATACATATGTCATCATATTTGATCTTTACAACAACCCTGCTGGATAAATGAAGCATTTTATTTTTCTCTCTGTTATAAGATTATAAAGCTCAGCCTGGTTAAGCAACTTATCCAGCATGGTAGTTAAGAGTTGGGAACCAACCCATGTCTCCAAACTCCAAATCTTTCATGATTGTTGTTCTAGTCATCTTTGAAATCAATTGCTTTTCAGTGAAAGATAGTCTTAGTCTTACACTCTAAATTTTTGATAAATTTCTAAAGCTATTACATTTGATTTGGCAAATCTTTCCTCAAATCCATGCTTTAGTAAAGATTAAAATTAATTTATAAAACATTTGGGGACTCCACAAGGAGACAGCTTAGAAGGAGCATAAATTTTGAACTTGAGAAATGATGGGATAAAATCACAGGTTCATGGTGTAGTTTAGATGGATAGTCTAGTTTTAAATTTTTAGACGCTATAGGCAGAGTCAGCTTTTTCAGAATGCTTAAAAATGTAAAAATAATGTTCTTTCCTCATGAAAAAAATGTGTGTTCTAAAACAAACCCTGCTTCTCTGGTGTTTCTTTTCTCTCTTTAACATATGAACATCTAGGACAAAAGAAGGGTATTAACATTTTCACATACCTGACATTAAACATAGTGAGTTGGTATAGGCAACTTAATATATCTTTAGAAAAGATGTAAATCCAATTAAACCCTTTTTATGACAAGTATCATAACATATATTTATGAAAGAATGAAACTGAGTTGTGTTTTGAAATACCTTTGGATTAATATAGATAAGCAGATGGCATAACATTATTTGTATGTACTTGTATTTAAATTAGAATTTTATATCTTGGTATAAAAATGAACATACGTAAATATGATTAAGGTAGAAGGATTAATTTCCTACAGAATGAAATATACAGAATGCTCCCAGGGGGATATTATCAGTATTCCACAAACTGCTTTCATGACACCTGAAGTTTTCTCATTTTGTTTAGAACAAGAGGTCTTTAAAACTAGATCACTAAATATTGTGACTGAAGTACACGCATACCATGTGTTTTCTTATATTTATAAAAGTTAGATGAACATTAATCTAAATTTATCCAAAAGAATGCTTTAATGACATGATTAAAACTAAAATTTTGTATATTTCAATTATATGTCAAACTATATTAAAAATACAGAGTTAAAAGCAATTGTGATGCTATATATAAGAGGTTAAATAATCTGAATAAAGATATATACACAAAAGTATGAGTTGTAGTGACTATTGGAAAATTTTATATCAGAAATCTTCAAATTTAATATTTCAAAATCATAATATTTAATAATTTAGATTCTGGTAAGCATTCTACCTCTTTCTGAATAGTTCTTTTCTAACAAAAATATCACTTAATGCTGATATTTTTATTTAAACACATTGATTTCAAACATGTGGACCTGATAGGAAATTATATCATTCATATAATTATATTCATAAATATATCATTTACTACTGTTTCCAAGAGGTTTGGTTGTTACTTCATACAATGTATTTAAAAGTTTATTTTCCATATCATTTACTGTCACACTTATTAACTATCTCTTAAAAAATAAATATCTTCCTCTATAATCCTAAGATTATAAGGCTTAAAAGATTTAAGTTCTTAAAACTTTAATTTCAGTCAACTAGAGTGATTCAGAAATATGACCCTTTGCAGAATTTCTAAGGTATCACTAAAGCTTTTCATATTGACTTTATTGTTTTTTATGGCAATCATTTCAAATATGCAAAAGCATTATTTTAACTCCCTGCTTCCTTTGGCCACTCATTATTGTTTTAGTGAAAAATCCTTTCCAGAAAAGAAAAACTTCAATTCTAAACAGTGTGAATCTAGTTAAATCTGATTTTTCAAGGTGACATACTGTGACCATATTCCAACCTCAATGAAAATGTAACAAAACATTCAAATTTGATTCTTTATACAAAGATTATTTACATAAACTGACTAAATAAGTGAAGTAAGACTTCATTAAGTGAGC
>PVKS010030845.1:0-24006 GCA_004027875.1 Aplodontia rufa
CTGCTCCAGCCCACTTTTTTTTTTTTTTTAAGAGAGAGGGAGAGAGAGAAAGAGAGAAAATCAAAAATTTTTAATTTTAGTTTTTCATGTGGCATTTGTTGCTCTAATACTTTGTTGTGTATGTGGTGCTGGGGTTTGATCATGCATAATTGTTCATGCCAGGCAACCACCATAACTGCTGAGCCACTGCTCTTAGCCCCTCTAACTAACTTTTGAACATAAAAATTTAGCAGCTTAAGTGTATTTCTGTCACTTTTGATCTTTAAAGATTGCTGAACCTTGGTCGTTTACAAGCATTCATTTTTGTACATAGTTGTTCTCAGTGTATATGCTCTACATTGTATCCGATTTTTCTCCTTAGTTTTATTTCATAGGGACCAGTGGAATACAAGATACTTAGCATTTTCGGGGCACCACTGTGCGCACCTGTAATCCTATCTACTCAGGAGGCTGAGGCAAGAGGATTGCAAATACAAGGCCAGCCTCAGCAATTTGGTGAGACCCTGCCTTAAAGTAAGGGGGAAAAAAAAGGACTGGGGATGTAGCTCAGTGGTAAAGTACCCCTGGGTTCAATCTGCAGTATCAAAAAAAAAAAAATCTTAGCATTTATGTTGGCTGAATTGGTTGTATTGCCCTATTGCTATGTCACATTATCTCAAACATTCCCTATTGTAGGACATTGGGATTACTTCCAATTTTCCAATTTTTCAAAATAATAATTGTCACAATAAAAATAATGCAAATTAGGTGGGCAATACACTGAGAGTTAAATAGACTAGGTCCCTTAGATCCATAAAAGACAGAAAACACGGAGAGGTAAGTTCTCCTAAAGCACACAAACTATGAATAAATATTGAATACATGCAAGGGTTAGATAAATGAATGACCTTTCAAATGACCTAAAGCAGCCAGTGAAAGGAAATGAGTGCGCTTATTTAGACAATAATAGCTCTTTCAAATTCTGTGTGCTTTCTAGAGAAATATAGGAGAGACAGTAGACATAAAACTTTGGGAAAATCCTGTAAATGATTGCCTTGGCTCTAAGCGTCAAAGCAGAATTTCAGAGCGGGAGCCCCTGAACTCAAGCCACTGTCCCCAGCTGATGAGTTCTGCACCCTCTTTCACCATTCTCTTCCCCTCTCACTGTGCTTCATCAAACTACACTTGTGGTTGGAAGAGAAAAGATGACTGACCCTGCTTTGTTCAAATCCAGCACTATGTGAAACATACCGGGTCTGGTTTGAATGCAGCACTCATGAAAAGGCCGTCACGTACCCAGATCTTAGGTGCAGGGAGCCACGGCTCCTCCAGCTTGGTTTCTACAGACTGGTTGCTTCTGGTGCTCCACCGTTGACTTTACCCGGAAGGCTTCCTGATGAGCACCACCGGGTCAGCATATCATCTTTAACATTCTCAAAACAATCCGTGGTTTAAGGGAGCCACACTAAATATGTCAAGGGGCATCGTACTTGACTAATTCATGCCCACAAATCTATTGACCCAGATGCAACCCTGACATGAGGTGGAGAGTTGGGGGAGTTAACACTTGCTCAGGGACAAGACAGGTTTTGTTGACATCAGTGTTCCTTATTAGGTTTCAGCTGGGATAATCCTCAGTTGAACATGGGGCAGCCTCCTATCTTCCTCTCAAGGACCCTACCTCCCAGCATGACTGCTCCCTCCTCGAGCCTTCCTTAGCTTCACTCAGAGAACCTTCATTTTTATCTGTCATTAAAATTTGCGTGATGAGAAGGCTCTGAGTCTCAAAACATGGCTGAGTTGTTTGAAAACTACTAGGTTAAACCTGGTGCTATGAGGTCCAGGTCAAATGGTCACTGGGTCACTGTTTCTTTGCCAAGGGAAAGGTTCAGTGACCATGACTTAATACAAAGTTATCATCTCTGATATAATTAAAATTAAAAACCAGCAGCTGGAGTGCTGGCTCAGTGGTTACGGTGGTTGCCTGGCATGAGCAAGGATGCGAATTCGAACCCCAGCACCACATACACAACCGAGTGTCAGAGCAATGAAAACCAGATGAAAAACCAAATAGAATTGATTCTGTCTTTCTCTCTCTCTCACTGTCCCTTTCTCTTTCTAACGAAAAAACAAATAAACAAAAACACCAAAAAGCAAATAACAGCCACCACCTAAGGCACATACTGTCCTGGCTTCCTAGCTAAAAGTGAACCTGAGGATCCTGGCTCTGCTTTCCAGCAACCTGGATTCCAATACTTCTCACTGCCTGGCACGATGGCTTCCTGCAGAGAGCAACCTCCGGGAGCCCCCATCCATCTTCTTTTCCAAAAACTGTGGATACTTATCCATGACTACTTCATGGGAGAAATTGGCTCAGGGAATGCTGTTGCTACAGTGCCACACACAAAAGTAAGCTCTCAATAGTTGTTATCATTTACTAAAATTATATTCTTGTTTCAATTGTATCAATACTTATACCTCTTTCAAACCAAACTGTTAGTGTTAGAGATGTGCGTGTGAACTGTACACATATATATTATCTCCCTAAAGCCAAACGGTTAGTATTACACACACACACACACAACTCCTTACAGGACCAGACTCGTAGTTTCTTGGGATCACTCATCTTTGTGTCCTTTATAAATCCTAACCCAACACTTTAGGCAGAATAGGCCCTCCATAAATATTTGGTAAATAAGGAAATACTCTAAAGAAAATGAGTTTGCAGGGACAAGCTTGTAAACCTAATCCCTCTACTTAGGATCCTAGTAGAATGCCATACAACTTTTGAATGCCCTGTAAATATTTTATACTCACAATAATATAATGGTTATACTTATAATAACAATTACTCCTAGCATGAATTTCCTGAATTGGGGTTGTGTCTATCAGCAACATTAAAAACTTACTGATATAGGGTTCCAGCCTAATGCACACTGAACACTAACTTACTTTTTTATTTTTTACTATTTATTTTGGCACCAGGTATTGAACCCAGGGGCACTTAACCATTGAGCCACATCCCCAATCCTTTTTACTTTTTCTTATTTTGAGACAGTGTCTTCCTAAGTTGCTGAGACTGGCTTTGAACTTGCGATCCTCCTGCGTCAGCCTTCTGAGTTGCTTGGATTACAGATGTGCACCATGGGGCTTGGCTCCTAATTTACTTTTTAAAATAACTAAAACAAACGAATCAATGTTTCTTTTACCTTTCAAACAGTTGTTACCCACAGCTAGAAGCTTTGAGGTTCTCACACTCTAGACTGCAATAAAGTAGGCCCCTTTTTGTTTCTACATTTAGATAATAATTATCTGACTTGTTTTCTGATGAAGTCAGCAACTGGATTCTTTTGCATTCATTTCCTAAGCTTTGTAATACTTGTGACTAAGTGGCAAACCAACCAGTGCAATATGAGGAGCTTTGGGATACAGAAAGGAGCAGAGCGGGCCATGTGGGCTGTTCCCTTCTACTTTCTCTATGTTAGTTTTCTTCAAACAAGGGAGACTCCAAGCACTATTTTGGGAGAAGAAACCACAGAGCCACAAGCTATAGGTGAGTCTTCCACATTGTGATTCACAGATTTAAATTTTGTCATATTAATAAATGTTCTTAAGAAAAAAGTATCCTTGGGGCTGGAGTGGTGGCTTAGCTGTAAAGTGCTTGCCTGGCATGTGCAATGACTGGGGTTCTATTTTCAGCACCACATACACAAGTAAGCATCAGAAAAACAAAATCCAGATTGAAAAAAATAAATAAAACTGATAATATCTTTCCTCTCTCTCTCCCTCTCTCTGTCTCTCTAGCAAAAAGAAAAGAAAAGTATCCATAGTGGTAATAAGACTTTGGGTAAGGGTGAGGAAATGAGGAAACATAGTTTCCATAAGTAAATCCAGAGCACCTGAGGGCTTTGTGCATTGGAAAAGGATCTGCTCAAGGCACACAATCCCTTCTCTTATAGCTCTGCAAAATATTTGAATTCATTATTAATATGCTAGATTAGCTTAACTGAATCCTGGGGGAATGAGTACTCCCTCTCCCACCAAAAAACAAACAAACCCCCCCACAAAAGCCCCACACCACCCTATAATTATAAGCATTTTTTAAAGAGTGAAATGAAGAAGTATATAAAGAAGAAAACAACTTCCAGGGCCTACCCCATTTCCATCTGTCCCAAAGATCCGGTTTGACTTTGGTGACATCTTTCCTAGGTGTCTTCATCACCCCACCCTGACTTATCTCTTTGCTGCCCTCTACCCTTTGGGCCTGCACTGGCCCTCAGAGCCCTTGGATCCTACCTGTAGCATACCCCAGGCCCCTTCTGGTTCAACTTCCTCTGGGAGGTTTGATCCTTATTGCCGCTTGATGTAAGAGGCACAGTAGGTATTATTTGCTTCCATTTTGCAGACAAGGAACTGAAGGCTCAGGGAGGTTAATGATTTGATTGCTCCTATTTGCACATACTTTCTGGTATATAGCAGATGGCTGATTACATTACACAAAGTTGCATTATACAAATGAGCTGGTGGGGGTATGGCTCTGAACCAGCGCAGATGCTGTTTAACTGCAAAAAAAAAAAATGCAGTTGTATTCATTATTAATATGCTGAATTAGTTTAACTGAATCCTCAGGGAATGGGTACAGGAAAAATTGTAGCAAAGAAGAGAAAGGAGAAGATTCTGTACATGGTTCTTACTCTGGATTGCAGATACCATTAGATCTCTTCTAACCCTGTACTGATGGAGACTTTGAAGAACAAAATGGACTTCACATTAATTCATGCTCAACTACAGAAACAACAATGATAAAATTTTGTTTGCTCCAAATTGGAATTTGAAATATGGAAAAAGCAGTGTGGAAGAAAATTTTAAAATATGAAACTGATTTCTCATAAAAGGAAAAAGTAGAGGATACTTTACTCTGCTATTTTATTTTTTGCAGTATGGGGGATTGAATCCAGGGCCTCACATGTGCTAGCTGAGTGCTGTACCACTAAGTTACAGCCCTAGCCTACTCAGTTATTTTATTTACTTATTTATGTATTTTTTTGTTTTGCTTTTTTGGTACAGGGATTGATCCTGGGGGAGCTTACCCACTGAGCCACAGTCCCAGATCTTTTTATGTTTTATTTTGAAATAGGGTCTCACTAAGTTGCCCAGGGCCTCACTAAATTGCCCAGGCTGGCCTTGTTCTTGGCCATCCTCCAGCGTCAGCCTCCCAAGTTGTTGGGATTACAGGTATGAACCACCATGTCCAGCCCACTCGGCTATTTTAAAACTTAAAACCAGAAACAATAGAAAATATTGGAGAATCTTTCACAGAGGAGCCAGGTGAAGTATAGCTCACCTTTGAACAACTTAGGGTTAGGGGCACCCACCCCTGTGCAGTAGAAAGCCTCCACATAATTTTTGACTCTCCAACAACTTGACTATGGATTTTGCCTGCTGTTGATTTTCTGTTATTGATAAAAACAAATAATCACCATGTACTTTATGTTATATGTATTATATATGGTGAAAAATTCGTGAGCACCTGACTTTTTATTTTAACTGCAGATGGCAGTGTACTGGAAAGCTGGACTGCTCACACAAAGGTGATTAGCATCCCATGGAGTTTTCAGTGAATACTCAATGTCTGCATGCATTGCAATGGCAATGACGGTGGGGCTGTGTTTACACTACAGTTAATTTCAGGCAGTTATAATTTAATACTGTTGCTTTACGATTGTTGACGGTTCTCTAGACTGCTAATGGCACCATATATGGTCTTGTGCGTGTGTGAGCTTCCATAAATTTTAATTATCTGTAACATTTTTATATATTTTATGGTAGTAAATGATAAAATAAACCACCATCTCTATATATTTTATGCATTTATGACATACTGTTCTTTAAAGATCAATTGTTTCCATTTCCTGATTTCTTTTTTCCTTCCTTCAATACTATAGATTTGTACAAACGAAACTCTCAAAAGTAGGAAAATTGGAAGGTGACAGTGGAACCTCTAAAAAGCCCTACTTTTTTTCCCCCCTGTGGTACTGGAATTGAAACTAGGGGTGCTCTACTACAAAGCTATGTCCTCAACCATTTTTTTAAAAGAAAAAATGGGACAATGAGAAAGAGAGGAAAAAAAAAGAGAAATGCAATTTTATTTAGTTTTTCATGTGGCTTTCATTGTTCCAACACTTTGTTGCATACATGGTGCTGGGGTTTGATCCCACATCCTCGAATGGGAGGCAAGCACTGTAACCACTGAGTCGCTGCTCCAACCCCTCCCCAACCCTTTTTAAGTTTTATTTTTATTTTATTTTTAGAACTTATTTTGGGGCTTATTACTTGGGATTTATTTATTTATTTATTTATTTATTATGTGGTGCTAAAGATCAAGCCCAGTGCCTCACAAGAGCTACGTAAGTGCTTTGCAACTGAGCTACAACCCCAGCCCTTAAATTTTATTTTTGAGATATGGCTTTGCTAAATTGCTCAGGCTGGCATCAAACTTGGGATCCTCTTGCCTCAGCCTTGAATAGCTAGGATTATAGGTGTGCACCACCTTCTCTAGATCTGTCGAATACTTGATATCTTGTTTACTGGCATTGGAGAGTTTATATCATAGGACTTTATACAAAGAGAGGCCAAGACTATGAACTTCCTCCTATACTCCAGCAGTTACCAAACAACCCTTTTCCTCAAAAGTTAAACTGAGAGTGAGATAGCCAAACTTTCTGATTTGTTGAGTCTCCAGACACCGTGTAGATAAAAGTTGTGTGTGTAGGGGGGAAACCAAAACCCATTTCTGGTTCCTGCAGGCTTGATCAAAGTAGAAATAAAGCAAGGTTGGCAAATATCAATGGAATTTTAAAACAACATCTCTAAAATGTTCATCTCCACCAAACAAGTGATTGCAATTTATTATTCTAAGATCCCAGCCTGGTTTGAGGATATACACCTGTAATCCCAGCAATTTGGGAGGCAGAGACAGGAAGATTACAAATTAAAGATCAGCCTGGGCAATTTAGAAAGAGCCTGTCTTAAAATAAAAGGGCTGGGAATATGTCTCTGTAGTAGAGTACCCCCAGGGTTCCCTAGTAATGGAGGGGCGAAGGAAGAAAGCCAAAAGTTCCATTTTAAAATCCATGCCAAGTACTCTCAAACAAGTCACTGACTGCCCAAACAACTCAACTACTGTTTATATGATATCAACAAGACATCTGCCACCAATCTCCAATACCAGTTTCACTCTATCCTTTCCCCCAAAATCAGAGGGAAGAAATCTAGAAACTCAGAACCAAAAAACTTCACCAAAAAAAAAAAAAACATTGTATTGAATAGATCATCCTATACTTTAATAGGATGTTAAGTTAATGCTTGACTTTATTTATAGCTAATGATAAATGCTAGATTAATCTCAGCTGGGCACAGTAATATGCACCTGTAATCCCAGAAATATGAGAGGCTGAAGCAGGAAGATTACAAGTTTGAGGCTAGCGTGGGCAATACAAAGAGACCCAATCTCTAAATTAAAAATAAAAAGGGCTGCAGAAACATAGCTCAGTGGTAAAGGGATATTTATTTATTTATTAAAGAGAGAGAGAGTGAGAGAGAAAGAGGGAAATAATTTTTTAGTTTTTCATGCAGCCTTCATTGCTCTGAGACTTCATTGTATATGTGGATTTGAACTTGCATACTTGTGCATGCCAGGCAAGCGTAGTAACTGCTGAGCCATAGCTCCAGCCCCAGGGACCCTGATTTCTATCCTTGGTATCACACACACACAAAATTATACCCTTGTGACAGTTTTCCAGCATGATTACCTCATCAATAAAGGGTATAATGGGGGAGTACTAATACATATTACAACATTGAACTTTGCATTTATTAAGTGAAACATACCAGACAGGGGAGAGTATTGGGAATTAAACTCACTGCCTCTAGCTTGGTAGGAAAGCATCTAACCACTGAACGATGTCCCCAGCCCTTATGTTTCTGTTTATATGAAATGTCCAGAATAGGCAAATTCATGGAGACAGAAAGTACATGGTTTAGTGATTGTCAGAAGCTGGGGGAGGAATGGAGAGTTGACTCCTAATGGGTATGGAGTTCTTATTGGAATGATGAAATTGCTTTGGAATCAGCAAAGATTTCTAATGTGATACATTCTAAAAATCACTGATTTGTTACCCTGTTACTCGCTCCCCCTCCCCCAGGAAATTACGCACAGGGGCGCTCTACCATTGAACTACATCTCCAGCCCTTTTTGAGACTTGGTCTTCCTAAGTTGCACAGTGTGGCCCTGAACTTGAGATCTTCCTGCTTCAGTCTTTGGGTTAGCTGGAATTTACAGGTGAGCACCACCTCACCTGACTTGTGCACTTTAAGAGTAAATTTTATGGAGTGTGATTTTTTTTTTTAGAGAGAGAGAGAGAGAATCAACACTGACTAGTTTTTAATCTAGTTTTCATTGCTCTGACACTTAGTTGTGTATGTGGTGCTGATGTTCAAACCCAGATCCTCACGCATACCAGACAAGCACCGTACCACTGAGTCCCTGTTCTAGCCCACGTGTGAATTGTTAATTTTTTTTATTAAGAAATTTAGTTGTTCTACAACCAAAAGTGTATCCAAAGTAGCAATATGATATGTATATATTTTTAAATCAGAATTACCCCTAGATCCCTCCCTACACTCCCTCCCCCTCCCTTACCTGACCAGCCCCCTTCCCCCTCTTTCCTGATACATATCTATGAATGCCCTAGATTATATGTTACTATGCCTTTGCTAGATCTAATACATGAGATTGACTACCTTTTATAGGCCTGGGTTTAGCTCCAGCCTCCACAGATAAGTGAAGACATTTAACCCTTTAACTCTTGACTCTCTGGGTTAGGCTAACTTCACTCAACAAGATTTCTTCCATTGCCATCTATTTATCATCAAAGGCTGCAATTTCATTGTTTCTAATTGCTGAGTAGAACTCCATGGTGTATGTATGTGTATATATATGTGTGTGTATGGATAAATATATATATATATATATATATATATATATATATATATATATATATATATATATCTCACAGTTTTTGGATCCATTCATCCAGTGAGGGGCATCTGGGTTGGTTCCACAATTTAGCTATTGTAAATTGAGCTGCTATGAACATAGATTTTGCTGTATTGCTGTAATGTGATGATTCTAAATCCCCTGGAAAAATACCCAGGAGAGGAATAGCTGGATCATATGGTGGGTTCATCCCTAATTGTCGGAGGATTCTCCACACTGCTTTCCAGAGGGGCTGTACTAGTATGCAGTTCCACCAACAGTGTGTTAGTGTTCCTATCTCTCCACAGCTCCTCCAGCATCTATTATTGTTTCTATTCTTCATTTTTGCCAATCTGACTGGAGTGAGGTGACATCTTAATGTAGTTTTGATTTGCATTTCTCTGATTACTAGTGATTTAGAGCACTTTCTCATGTATTCATTGGTTTGCTCAATATCTTCTGTTGAGAAGTTTCTATGTAACTCTTTGGCCCATTTATTGATTGGGTTGTTTATGTTTTTGAGGTTGAGATTTTTGAGGACTTCGTAAATTCTGGATATTAGTCCCGTCAGAAGAATCAAAGGCCACAATTCCCTCTCATTCTGTAAGAAACCTCTTGACTATTTTGATCAGTTCCTTAGTTGTGCAAAAGCTTTTTAGCTTTATGACATCCCACTCATTGATTTTTTTTTTTTTTACTTTAATTCATTCACTTTAGGAGTCTTTTTGAGAAAGCTTTTGCCTACTCCAAAATGCTGGAGTGTTGGTCCTAACTTATCTTCTAGCAGTTGGATGGTAGCTGGTTTAATTCCTAGTTCCTTGATCTATTTTGATTTGATTTTTGCACAAGGTGAGAGATAAAGGTCTAATTTCAGTTTTCTGCAAGTGGCTGTCCAGTTTGTCCAGCACCATTTGTTGAATAGGCTGCCTCTCCTCCATGTTATATTTTGTCCCCGTTTGTCAAAGATCATATGTTTAAAGATGTGTGGGTTTGTTTAAGGGTCTTCTATTCTATTCCATTGGTCTTCATTCCTATTTTGATACTAGTACCATGCTGTTTTTGTTAAGACAGCTCTATAGTATAGTTTTAGATCTGGTATAGCAAAGCCACCTGTTTTATCTTTCTTGCTTAGTAACGTTTTTGGCTATTCTAGATTTCTTATTACAAATGAATTTGAGAATTGCTTTTTCTATATCTGTAAAGAATGAAATTGGTATCTGAATGGGGATAGCATTGAATCTATAAAGAGCTTTTGGCAGAATGGCCCTTTTGATTATATTAATTCTGCATAACCAAGAGCATGGAACCCCGATCATCCTTCATGCCAGGCAAGCACCATACCGTTGAGCCAGGGCTCCAGCCCACATATGAATTATTAATTTTAAAAAATAAGTCCAAAATAAAAATTTCAAACATAAATTCACTAAAAGTTCAAAATGTCATTTTGTTTTTAGAGAAAGAGAGAGAGTGTGTGTGTGAGAGAGAGGTGGGGATCAGTTTTATTTAGTTTTTCATGTGGCTTTCGTTGCTCTGAGACTTTGCTGTATAGGTGGTGCTGGGGTTGGAGCTCATGTCCTCACGCATGCCAGGCAAGTACCATAACCACTGAGCAATTGCTCCAGTCCCTAAAATGTCATTTTTATTGATTAGGTTTGCCTCCTTTTGAGAGCCCCAAAATAAATGTTTACTAACTAAATGTAGAGAAGAAATGAAGTTGGGCTCAAGGGTGAGAATTCTGGGGGTGGACACTCTTTAAATATAGGAACTCCTCTGCTTGTGATCTCCCACCTTCTATCACAATGGGAATAATTATCCTTTTCATGGAATCATGGACAATTTTAAAGAACATCCGATGTCCAAATGCCTTATTTTACAAATGAAGAAACCGAGGCCCAGAATGAAGAGTTTGTTTGCTGTTGCCCAGAAAGCTGGCAAAGCATTTCCTGACCCTACTGTCTTTGAACTGCTCTTTAATAGTCAGGGTCCATCAATTTCAGGAATGTGTAGGTGTGCTTTGCGGTGAAATGTAAGGAAGCATTAATTCACAGCCTCTTCTCCCCAGAGGCCAGCCCTTACTTCGCCTGGTGAGGTTTAGTGACTCTTCTTTTTAACACACTTGCAAAAAGACTGTGGAGTATGTAAGGCCCGCTGGATGCATCCCGCGCGGGATGACACAGGAACAGGGTCCTTCCTGTTAAAGAGAACCAGTGGTCCAGTGGTCAGAGAGTTTGCCTGACGTGTTGGTCCTGATTTTTATTAAGTCATCCCTCTTACTCCCAAACTCTCCTTCCCTCTTCGACATCCTGCTACCGCTTGGAACTGAACTGATGTACCTAGTCCAGTCTTAAATTCCGGAGGTAGGCCATGCGTCTTCTTTGGAATCCTCGGAACACCTGCGCCCTCCAGGACACGAGGGCTCCAACCCTCTTTGGTCTGGGAGCGCGCGAGTGCGCACAGAAGACTCCAAGATGCCTGGACAGTGGGAGGTTTCTGGCTGCCCCAGCTGGGGACCAGAAAGCAATTTCTTCGCGGTTTGGAGCGAGCGTTCAGTAAAAGGGCGCTAGGCGAGGTTGTTAACCGTGTCAGCCTCACGCATCCACCTCTGCTCCTTGTCGGGGATAATAAACCCAAAGGTCTCAGCGGGGGAACGGATTCCGCTCTCTCCCGGCCGGGGCTGTTGATAAGCAAACGCAGGTGGACGGAAGAGTGCGGGGCGGAGACGACAGGTGGGCGGGAGGCGGGGAGGTGTGCGAAGGTACCTCGTGGGCGCGGTGAGGTCTGGGCGGCGCGCAGGCGCACTGGTGCCCGCCCGCGCCGGTTCCGCGGGTACAAAGGCAGAGCCATCCAAAGCCTGGCTTCCTCCGGTTCCGAGGGAGTCTCCTGGGGCTCCGTCGGCCTGCGAGTACCACCCGCTCCACTCCCGGGCGCAGCCATAGTCATTTCCCACCCTGCGTCTGAGGCGTGCGGTTCTTCTGGCTTCTCCGCCCTCGCGGTGGCTGCAGTGCCTGGCGGCTGCAGCGCGTTTCGAGGTTTAATTCTGGCGCTGCCAGCCGGAGCCGACTCCGCCCCTCCGCCCCGCCTCCTCCCGGAGCTCTGGGAGCCGCCGCGGAGCGAGCTAGCGAGTGGCCAGCCCAGCGCAGCAGGTTGGGAGGAGCGGCTGGAGGTGAGTGGCGCCGGGGGCTTCGCTACACCCCTTTCCTTGGCAGGGTTGACGTGGGGGTATCCAGGCTCCGTCCTCTGGCCGGGTTCGGCCACCGCGCGGAGCCCTGCAAACTTGGAGCGCGCCGAAGGCGCACGGCGGCGGTGGCGGAGGACAGCCCCAGCGGGCTGCCTGCCGCTTGCCCGGGTTACTCTGGCGGCCTCGGGACGGCACTATGGAGGGAGGGGGGGTCCGAGAGGTGGCTTCAGCTCCCGGGCCTCCCCAGATTGGCGCGCCCTGTGGCGGCGGAGCTCGGCGAGTCTAGGAGAGGGAGCGCAGCGCCTTGGGCTCTGGGGAGCGGGAAAGTACGAGCCTGGCCCACCAGCGGGAGGGTGCCGGCGCCTCCCGACCCCAACCCGGGAGCGCTGGCCCTCCGGTGCCTCTGGGCCCTATATTAGACCGAGGTAGGTTGGGGCACTGTTCTGAGGCGTCTCTCCGCTAAGGTTGATGAGCAGCTCTGCAGAAGTGGCGGTCAAGACCCCTTTATCCGCGTCCAGAGCGGCAGGTGGCCTGGGGTCGCCCTGGGCCGACTCCGAGATGGCTCCGGCCAGGAGGTGGGGGAGGGGTGTGGGCTCTGCAGCGCTCTGGCCCTTCGGCCCTTGGCGGACCGCCCAACCCAGCCGGCCTGCGTGGGTTTCTGGAAGATTTGCGGTGTCAGGGCTAGGGAGCGTGTGCAGGCGTTTTTAAGCGGACTTGGTCCCTGAGCACCCCCCTCTTCCATGTCACCTCGGCAAACACTGAAGAAACTGCGTGACGCCTTTCCTTGATTGTTTATCCCACTTCGCATGGGCCCCCCTGGAACTTTCAGAGGCAACTTTTCGCGGTAGGTCTTGCAGGTCAGCGAGAACTGTGCTGCCCAAGGATGACCAAGTGAAGGCCTTCGTAGTGCTTGTATTAACAGTCAATGGCGTCCCCCAGCGCTTGCTTTTTATACGTCGTCTCTACGGAGGGTAGTCATCTTATTAATTAATGAATTATTTCAGGCCGAGAGCCCTGAAATTAACAAGGTTAATCATTCAGATCTATAATCGTTCACTTCCTTGCCCTACCTTCATGCCCCCCCCCAAGCTGAATGGAAATCAGGGTCTCCTTGCATATTATTAGTTTTCAAGAATTTATTCAACTTGATTTTTTAGATGCTACCTAGTTTATCTGCTAGTTCTCCTTTCACTCAACTTTCTCTGTTAAAATGTTGGGCACTGAACATTTTATGTAAATTTTTGAGATGTAATAAACCATTAATTTACCCTTTTAAAGTCTCCGGCTCCCGTGGCTTTAGTAAAGTTATGCAATCATCAAAACTAATTCCAGGTTATTTTCGTTACCCTCCCCCCACGTGTTTCTCTCTCCATTAGTAGTTCTCCATTTCCACCTCCCCAGCCCTACTCCTTCATTTTAAAGTAGCTACACGTGATAGAGATTGAATGGGATCACAGAGATGATTAACTTCGGTCTTTTTATTGTTAATAGGTTGGGGAAGGGTACTGCTCCTGACTGTGGGCAGCCCTGTGGGGAGATTAAAAAACCTAAGGATGGAGGAGAAGCTGCTGGTGGAGGAATAGTGCTCTGCTTAAAGATGCAGAAACTGGGAGTGCATTTTATCTCCTAGGGCACAGGGGTGCTTTGTGTACTCCATTGCCCTAGATTTCCTTCCTCTACAAATCACTCTGATTAAGGATCAGCTGTAGAAAATGTGAGTTCTGGTGTGTGTGTTTGGTTGAAGTGTTAGAGGGGGAGAAAAAAATGGATTGCAGATTTTTTTTTTTTTCCAGAGGGACAGAGAATTAATTTTTCATCTGGTCTTTTTTTCTCCAATGCTTAGCTGTGTGTGTGGTGCTGGGGTTTGAACCTGGATCCTTGCACATGCCAGGCAAGTGCTCCAGCAGATGAGTCACTGCTCTAGCCCTGGACTGCAGATTTAAGAGTAATTTTTTGTTGTTGTTGTTCACTATTGGTGCTGAGGATCGAATGGGGGCCTCAAGTATGCTAATCAAGTGTTCTACCACTGAGCTACACTGGTAGTCCTGTTAAACTATCCAAACTGGCTCTAAGGAAAGAAACAGTAGGCATGGATACATTCAAAATCAAATTGAAGATGGACTTGGTGGCTCATGCCTGTAATCCCAGCTACTTGGAGGCTGAGAGGCAGGAGGAGCTCAAATTCAAGGCCAACTCCAACAATTTAGTGAGATCTTTTCTCAAAAGGGCTGGGGATGCAACTCAGTGGTGAAGCATCTCTAGGTTCCCTCCCCTCAGTATTGCACAAAAACAAAGCAAAACCACCACCACCACCACCAACAACAACCAAAACCCAGGTTGAGGGCTACAGTGGTTGTTCAGTGGTTAGAGCACTTGCCTGGAATGCTCAGGGATCTGGGTTCAAGCCCTAGCACCACACAAACATGTATTGGAGAAATAAAGATCAGATGAAAAAATAAAGTGGATTCTGTATTTTTTCTCTCCCCTCTATTAAAAACAAAACAACCCCCAAAACAACCCAGATTGGAGCCTAGGCAGTGGAACAGGCCTATAATCCAAGCTACTTAGGCTGAGGCCAGAGGATTGCTAGACCCCCAAGTTCTAGACCAGCTTGGGTAATGTTCCATCTCTCCTGCCCCCCAAACAAGCAAAAACCGAAACCAAGTTCACATTCTGAGTATTAGCATGGGCTTACAGATAGTCCCGTGATTTATCGTGCTTGCACTTTCACCTCTCGTCCATGGACTAGACCAGAAGGGCTCTAACTGAAGAGAATGCAAGGAATTGGGGAGGGTGTGGGAGAATGGCTGCAAGGGGCTATGTATGTGGGAGTTGAGGGCTGATAAGTAACTGTAGAAGTGAGCCGATGTAGGCAGCCTGCAGCACGGTCGGTCTGGGAGATAGCAGATGCTTCACCTGGCTTTTGTTGGGTTATTTGTGCATGTTTTTAAAATTAGCAAAATTGAAGACATCAAATTATGTGTCACCCACCACACTTCTCATCTACTCACCAGTCACGTAAATCAATTTGGTTTCAAGTGGTAAAAGGAAATTCTAGGCCTACATGAAAAACCTGCCTTAGGCCATTTTTTTAAATCTGTTTTTTGTTTTCCCTCCATTTGTGTATGAGGTGCTGAGGATTGAACCTGGTCCTTGCACATGCCAGGTAAGTCCTCTACTGCTGAGCCACCTTTACAGCCTCCCAAATTTTGATATTTTTTTGAAGTTAATCTATAGTAAATGACAGATTAGCACCAAGTGAACACAAACCCATCGCCAATGCTCAGGTTATGAAAGGGATCATTGCTGGCATTTGAAAGACCCCTACTCATAAGCTGTTCCAAGCGTACTTTCTCCCTAGAACAGCCACGTGTTCACTACGGTGTATAGGAGATAGTGCATATTTTCATGCTCTTTAATACGTGGAATTTGTGTGTGTTTATGTATATACAGATTTGTATCTAGTTTCAACATTGAAACTCAGATGTATTGCTGCTTGTGACTAGTTCATTTTTATTGCTATATGGTATTCCATTGTGTGATTATATAACAGTTTGTCCATTCTAGGGTTTGAAGGGTATTTGAGTAGTTTCCAGTTTTGGTCTACGGTAAATAGTATGATGGACTATTCTAGTGCATGTCTTGATATACATGTACACATTTGTATTAGGTATTGAGGAATTATGATTTATAAACTAATGTTCAAGCTAGATACTATCAAATTTCCAAAATGGTTGTTTGGGTTATACTTTACTAGCAGTGTTTGAGATTTTTGTCCTGGCTGCCTTAAACTGTAAAAGCAGATCTATAGTGAATTTGGCAAATGGACAAGATGTGACCCCATTTGCCCCGTCCTAGCTGTGACTATATGTTGTATTCACTTAAGTGACTGTTCCTATGAAGTTATAATTCCAATATTCAACTTTGTATTTTTTGTTTAACACTGTATTAATGTTTTAATATCTGTGGCCTCCCCCTTCCCCTGGGGATTGAACCCAGGGATGCTCTACCACTGCGTTACATCCCTGGCCCTTTGTTTTAAAATTTGAGGGCTGGAGCAGTGGTTCAGTGGTTATGGTGCTTGCCTTGCATGTGCAAGTATGTGCGTTCGAACCCCAGCACCACATACACAATGAAGTGTGGGAGCAATGAAGGCCATATGAAAAACTAAATAAAAAATGATTCTTTTTCTCTCACTGCCCATCTTTCTTTAAAAAAAAAAAAAAGGTGAGTTGCAGGGGCTGGCTTTGAACTTGAACTTGGAATCTTCCTGTCTCAGCCTCCCAAATTGTTAGGATTACAGTTTAGGCACCATCATGCTTGGCTCTGCCTTTTTAAAAAAAAATTTTTTTTTTAAATTTTTGAACAACCATATAAGTTTTTAACAAAATAATATAAAATGTGTATAGATTCTGGATATTACAATTACCCCCAGGAGTGCCCCCCCCCATTTACCCACCCTTATTCCTCCCTTCCCCTTCCCACAATATCTCTAAAAAAAGATTATGTTGTATAGCATTACGTCTTATCTGGATTTAACACATGATAATAGACCAACTTTCTCACTGCCCAGGGTCTAGTCCCAACCTCCACAGATGAGACAATTGACCATTAGTTCTCTGAGTTAAGCTGATTTTACTCAACATAATTTCTTCCATAGCCATCCACTTACCTTCAAAGGCTGCAATATCATTGTTTCTAATTGCTGTGTAATATTCCATGGTATATATGTACCACAGTTTTTGGATGCATTCATCCAGTGAGGGACATCTGGGTTGTTTCCATAGTCTAGCAATAGTGAATTGAGCTGCTATGAACGTAGATATTGCTGTGGCTCTGACTTTTTAATCCCTGAATAATCCTCTAGGTATGCTTTTATTAATCCACCCCGGAAATGTGTTAATTTGGGGGTGCTTACTAGTATATATTGCTATAAGTACACACTGGGTGTATAGTTTTTTCCTCTTTTTTCCCCATAAACCAGGGATTTTCTTTTTTACAAATATGCTACCCTCAGCTATCTTTGAACCTAGTATGGCCTTGATTAGAGAAATCTTTAAGTTGCTAATATATTATGTACAAAAGGGTGTCTCAAGAGTTTAAATTGCAGTTCTGAAAATAACCACGAGGTTGATCCTGTATTTGCTTTACATAGAGTTTAAGTTGAACTTATTTGCAACTTCACTTACCAATCACATGCAGATTGTGTTTGTTTTTTGCAGTGTTAGGGATGGGACCCAGGCCCTCATGCATGCCATTGAGCTGCAACCCCAGCCCTGCAGCTTTTCTTAGTGATATGGCAAGGTTACTGAGCCAGGAGTTCCAGGATATGAGGAGTATATTAAAGTTGGGTTTTTTTTTATTGTGCCCAGAAATCATATATAAAAATGATTAGGCAAATTTTTTATACATGACAACAGTATTCAGAAATTGAGTGCTTGCTTGAGTTCTGGGAGGGAAGAGGTCTTTATTTCCTGGATGGTCAAGAGAAGCTTCTCGGCTTAAGAATTGGGCTGGGTTTTTAGAAATCTTGAGACAGGCGTCTCTGCTGCTGAGTGGACCCCACTGAACCTTCTGCAGGGAGTTCAGCTGAGCACAGAGACGGCCTCTGCAGCCACTCAGGACATCGGAACGAGGCTGGCTCCCTTGCCATTCTGGAAGAGGGTAAACATAACAGCCTCCAGAAGAGCAGGAAGAGCTCGGAGCTTTTTGGAGTGAAAGGTGCTGTGTGTGCCAGTCAGCTTTGTGGGGTTTGATCACCAGCACCTGGCGAAGGTTAGGATGCGGTGGACCACAGCTCTCCTAGCCATTGCTCTCAATTCTTCTTTCCCCTCAGATAAAATTCAGTGAAAATTTCCCTAACATGAAGGCTGCAACATCAACCTGCCTTTAGAATAAGCCGACATCAGGTAACTTCTGTAAATAATCATGTTTCTATGACATGGGGAGCTCCAGTGGGAGAATTAAGACAAAGACCCTCCGTTCCTACCAGGAGGGGGACATAAGGTAAGAACTGTAGTGGGCTCCAGGGTGGAAGAAACATCTGTGGCCCATTCTGGAAAGGAAGTGGATGGAGAAGTCACCTGGGTCATAATTGGGGGATTTGAAGAAGAGTGCAGGTGGAGATTGAAGAGCATTGAGTTTAGGCAATAACTTAAGATAAGGTGGTTGGCAGTGCTTCACATGATGCGGTGGCCGGTCAGTCACATGCCTGGAGACCTAGGTGAAGGGCAATTTGAGATTATGCCATTTGTCCATTGACTTGTGACGGCCACATCAGCCTGGTGATCTTTGTGTAAATATTTTAATTAGATTAAATATTGCTCTTGACCCAGACTGGCAAAGTGGAATCTTTTGTCGTCTGTGTGACCTTTGGCAAGTTTCTGAATCTCTCTGTGCCTTGATTTCCCAGCTATAAAACAGGGATAATCTGGATACAGTGATGCACTCCTGTATTCCCAACAACGCTGGAGGCTGAGGATTATAAATTTAATGTCAACCGAACAAGATAATGAGACCCTGTCTCAAAACAAACAAAAATGCCAGGGGCGATATGGTGCCTCCGTCATAGGGTTTACTGTGCAGATTAAATGGGTTTAAACCAGCTCTGTTGACGAGGCAGTCACAGATCCGTACCGCATCAGGAATGTGAGCAAGAGTGACTGCTGCACCCTGTGGACGATTTCTCAATTCTTGAGTTTTAAAATTTCTAACATTTCCAAGGTGTGAATAATGCAAAATATCAAAGGGTTTAACTTGAAAATGGCAACCTGTCACTCCTGATTGCAGCCTGCCTTAGGGTCTTTAAGTGGGATTGTTTTTAGGTCTTTTGGTGGTGGTTATAACAAATGACCCCAAAATTTAGTAACTTAAAGTTATTGCGTGGTCGTGGATTCTGTGGATCAGTGATTCAGGCGGGGGTCGGCTAGATGCTGCTGAGGTTGCCCTGTGGCACCTGCTGGTGAGTGGGCTTCTCTGGAGGGTCTAAGCAGATTTTGCCCCTGTGTCTTATATTTTGGCGGGGGTATCTGGAAGGCTGGGCCCGGTGTTGACTATTCCCAGAGCACATGCTGACTTCACTTGGTGAGGTTTGGCATGGTGGCCTCAGGTAGATGCACTTCTCACTTGGTGGCAGGCTTCCCCATGTATTATTAGTGCTCTCCAGAGAAAAAAACCAACGGGAAGCGTGTGATTTTTTTTTTTTTTTTTTTTAATAATTTTGGAGGCTGACTAGTCAGAAATTTGTAGTAGGGGCGGCATTTGGAAATCTGAACTCCGCATGGTATAGAGGAAGACTCTACAGAGTCTGCTGGAGAATTTCCTCTTGGTCAAGGAGCCTGGTACTTTGTTCTGTTCAGGCTTTCATCTGATTGGTTAAGGCCACCCCCCATTAGGAAGTACAATCTACTTTCCCCAGAGTTAAACTTACCTGTGAGTCTCCTCCAAGATTCATAATATCAACCTTCACATCCCACAGTGATGAGCAGCCCAAACTAGTATGGAAGCTTCATGGCATTTTGTGACCTAAGCCCTAAAGTTACGTAACTACGTTTTCACACACACTTTAGTTGGACATAGACCCCCACACCCTGTGATAGTAAGAGTGTCAAAGAATTTGCAGCCACCTTTTTAGATGGCTGCAGTCTATACATGATTTCATGAATTTGACAGTATCTTTCAACTCCTTGGTAAAGAAGAAATGGAAATATTACCTTATATTTTTCTCTTCTCCCGCTGCCAATTTTATCAGTTTTATTTCTAGTTACCTTTATAAGTTTACATAGCTTAAATAAAGCATTTTTTGGGGGGTACTGGGGTGCTTAACCACTGAGCAACATCCCCAGCCCTTAAATTTTTTTTTTTTTTTTTAATTTTGAGACAAGGTCTTGCTAAGTGCTTTTTTTCATTACAGAAGCAATCAGTTAATTGAAACAATTATATAAGACAGTGTCAGGAACCCTGTAACTGTTAGAGGTCCCCACCCCATCCTTTAATTATTCATTCAGTTAATGGAATTGAGCAATGGGGCTTAGCTTAACTCTCAGAAGACAAACTAATCTTTTTTTTTTTTTTTTCCATCTGGCTTTTGTTTCTCTGACATTTAGTTGTGTACGTGGTACTGGGGTTTGAACCTGGGTACCAGTATTTTAACCGCTGAGCCTCTGCTCCAGCCCCAAACTAATTTTTTTTTTTTTTTTTTTTTTTTTAGAGGACAGTGAGACAGAATCAGTTTTCATTACATGGCTTTTGTTGCTCCAACACTTAGGTGTGTACATGGGTGCTGGGATTTGAACCTGTGTACTCACGCATGCCGGGCAAGGGCTGTATCCACTGCTCAAGCCCCAAACTAATCCATTTTCATATTATCTGAGTCCCTGGGGAGCACAGAGCAACTTCTGGTTTTGTTGTTTTGGGGTTATTGTATACCCTAACCCCATTTGATGTTTTTCATATAAATTTTGTGGTCTGCATCGTGTTTTTGGCTATTTATGTTTTCTCTGCAATTTCGACTGATTTCTTTAATCTTGGGGGGAAAATATGGAAAAGCAAAAATACAAATCAAGTCTGAAGACTATGTTGTTTCCCTTCTCCCCCTTCCTCCTTGTTACTTTCCTATAAAAATCAGTGTAAGAGTGGCCCTTTTCAGGGGATGAGATCCTCCCTGTTGGAAGACATCATCTCATTTCTCTGCTAGATTCTCCCTCATCTTCCCCAAGTGGAGCCTGTGAACAAGTCGATTCTTCCAATCACAGCTCTTAACTAACAACATCGTAAACTGGCTCTGTCAGTCTAGAGTTCTGTATGTGTAGTATCAGGGTACTTGGTCTCCTGTGCCCGTCTCTTCTTGCCCATGTAAGTGTGACATTGATGCACGCTTGGCACACGATCTTCCGTGGTTTAGTCTTGTTGCTGTGTGGTGGCCCCCCGTGTGAATGTCCCAGTGTGGATCCGTCTCCCTGTGGATGTGTGTTGGTTCCACTTCTGAGCTAATGGGACTAGTGCTGTCAGCAGTTTTGTGCGTGTATTGTAGTAAGCATATCTGCATGTTTATTTTGGAAGCATACGTAGTGGTAGAATTGTTGGGCTGTACAGTTCTGGGGTAGATAGAACCGAAGTGTTGATCGCTTCATCCCCTCGACAGTGGTGGGAGGGTTCTGTCCAGTTGCTTCACGTTCTTGCCAGTGTTTACTGTTGTCCGTTGTCTTATTTTAGCTCGTCTTGTAAATGTTTGTTACCGAATTTCCGCATCACTGATGAGGATGAGTACTTAAAAAATGGTTCATAGTCATTTTGCTCTTAGCACAGTGGCATAGAAGAGCTAACCTAGTCAAAGAATTCATCTGGACGCTAATGAGTTATTAAGCTGATGTCACCTTTTTTTTTTCCAGGCTATAAAATTTTTCATCTTTTTATTGGGAGATGTATTTCAAGAGATTTTCATCTAATAAAAGTACATAGAACGGAAACATTTCACATGTTGGAAATTAAGGTATTCAGTATGTTTTAAAGCTGAGATTTTCCTCATGCTGTTTCAACTTTCTTCCTTTCTGTTTTGGTGCTGGGGATGGGACTCAGGGGTCCATGTAGGCTAGGCAAGTATTCTACCACTAAGTTACATTGCCGGTTTCAACTTTTCTAATTTGTCAAATCAATCTCTTGATTTTTTTTTGTTTTCATCCATTGTGACATTTTTACAGGGCGGATATTGTCCAAGTCATACTCTGTAGTTGACCAGGAATCAAATTTCCACTTGAAAGGCAAAAGAAAATTTCAGTTCCTGATCGGTGTTTTTCCCCCAGGGCTGAGGACCTTGTGCGTGCTAGGCAAGCGCTCTGTCACAGAGCTAAATCCCCAACCCCCTGGTGTATCATTTTTGAAGGGAGGAAAAAAATGCTTGTCAGTTCAGGGTTAAGTTGGATATAGTGAGCTCAATGGCACAGCTCGAAGTTTTTGCTGTTCGGTTTGGTTTGCTTGAGTTTGTTGTGATGTATTTACTGTTGGCCTTCTGAAGTGTCCTCCTTTGCCTTCTACAGAGGGAACTCGTTTTGTCTTAGTTGGCTTTGGAAGGGATGTGTGCCTCTTTAAGAATGTCACACGCACCTATCACCTCACTTTATACTTACTCAGTGCCTCTCTTCCCTCCTCCCCTGAGCAGCATTCGGGATCCTGCTGAGCAAGGAGTAGATGCTACGTGGTCTCAAATGCCTGAGAGTTCCTTATAGGAACTCCTGGTGACAAGGTTAAATCCTGGGTTACTTAATTGGCCTTGGTGGATCTAGGCTCCTGACCCCAAGGGCAGAATGAGATTTCTCTGCCTTCAGAGACAAAGCACTCAAAAGTCCTTTTAGAATTATAATTCAGGAGTGGGTGGAGGGTGTGCCGAATCCCTGTCAGGGAATGGAGGTTGGGAGCGAGTTGCAGTTGGCTGACCTCACTTTCTCGGCCCTGGGCTGCTTACAGGAACCATCAGCTGAGGTCACTGCATTCGGGTAACTAACTGCTGCTGAGAGTTTTGCATACTGTTATTTTTACTCCGTTTTGGTACCAGGGCTATACCCAGAGGTGTGTAACCCCTGAGCGGCATCCCCAGCCTTTTTATTTTACAACAGTCTCACTAAGTTTCTGAGGCTAGCTTTGAAATTGTGATCCTCCTGCCTGAGCCTCCAAATTCCCTGGTTTATAGGCATGTGCCGTGGTGCCTGGCTTGCTTTTGTTTTTTAGAGAATTCAAGCTGGTTCCCTGATGAGCTCATGGGAACTTAGTTGTGTACTGCTGTCACTCCTGAGCAGGTGGGGAGAAGCCGTGGCGTGGTGGTGGCTCCAGAGTAGGATGTGGGAATTGCTCATAGTGCTGGGAATGACAGAAATGTGGGTGGGAGGCTCAGGGCTGAGGCACTGGCCTGAGGAACAACAGGACTTTCTGTGGTGTGGCCAGGTAGGAGGGCAGTAGCAAGTTTCCCCGACGTACTCTTTGAGAAAGGCTTGTTGAATGGGTGGTGTTCTGTCAGTAGCACACCAAGGCCGAGGGTGGCCTGAAGTTTTTACAGTGATCTATGTGTGCACTGTATGGCACCTGCCTTTTAGGAGACAGCATTTCCTGCTTCCATGGCTTAAGTTTAAACTCGGTTATAAAGAGGTGGGTTTACCCCTCCTTAGGTATGCATCTCAGTCTGGGTTTCTTCTCCAGGCTTCTCCTACACACTCCTTCCTTTTCCTGAACTTGGAGCCATGAAGGAACTATAAAGTTCATCTCCCAAAATTGAGTGTGCTGTTTTTGTCAGGATAGTCTGGATCGATTTTTTTTTCTTTTTTAAGCTCACAGCATGAGAACTGTTTCTTTTTCAGTGTATTTTGGCCAACCTCGGGATGCAGAAAGCTGTTTGGATTCACATGGGGATATAGGCCTTGCTTTCCCTTGAGTGAAGTCCCTGACTGCGCACAGCTCCCCACACCTTCTAGAGCATCTCAGCCTCTCAGAAACAGAGGTAACAAGTTCGTGGGCTCCTTTCTGCCTGCTGATGGGAAGCAGTGCCCGCGGTTCACCCCAGGAGGTCAGAGAAGGGTAACTCGGCCCTGAGGACTCTGACCCAGCCCCAAATGAGTCCATAAAGTAGCTCTAGTACAGGGGGAAAACGGGCACTCTTTCCTGCTGTGAACTTGAGTGGCAAAAGGAGGAAGTAGTGATGAAGTCACTAAAGTTTATGAAGACCACAAATCATTTCAAAGAAAAAGTGCTGTCCACCTCTGGCCTTGCATCTGATGTGCCAGGGAATCTTGCTAACCTGTGAACGAGGCCCATCACATCAGGGTCC
>PVKS010030846.1:0-24012 GCA_004027875.1 Aplodontia rufa
CATAGGAGTCTGGTGATGGGGAAGATGGGGGAACCATTCCAGAAGCCGATGTTATTCCTACACTAGATACCCATTTAACACATGGGTTCTTCTGGGGGAAACTGCATTAGATGAAACCCATAGTAGCTGATCTATGTGTTAGCATTACCCCTGGTTATCAAAGTTTATACACATTGATTGCTACAGTTTTGACAATGATTCCCCCTCATCTGTATCCTGTATCCCAATATACTTCTAATAAATGTGGGAAAAAAATAACAAAGTGATAGTGTGACGTGCAGTCTACACAGTGCCAGTTTGAAAGTGCTCCTTCAAATTGTTATTCCCCTAGTTGATACATTAATGATATTTGTAAGTGGGGTCTTTGGCAGGTAATAAGGTACATGAGAATTTGAGCATGGGGGCCCTCTTGGTTGAATGGGTGGCTTAATAAGAAGAAGAGGGCACACTTGCACCATCTCACCATGCGATGCCCTGTGCCAGCCACATCACCATGCAGCAAGGAACAGCTCACGAGCTGTGGAACAGATCCCACTCCCCTGTGCTTGGACTTCCCCGGATTCAGAACTGTGAACCCAATAAACTTGTTTGTAAATTACCTGCTCTCAGGTACTCGGTTATAGCAACAGAAAATGGACTAACACGTTTGACAATGTGTTCAGCCAGTAACAGTTTCAAGGAAGCTAATATCCACTTAAAAATTAAAAGAGGAGTTTTATAATCTTCTCATTTGCAAAGTCTAGACTCTTTGCATTAAAGAGGGTAACTCAAAATCAAATCCTAGCTAAACATATTGATGGATATAACACCTATCTGCCTTGAATTCACCTACATAGAACTACCTTCCTAGATAAATATATCAATGAATATAACAACTTTGTGCCATGAAATAATCTACATATAACTATCTTCCTAGGTAAATAAATCAATGGATATAACATCTTTGTGCCTTCAATTCATCTGCATAGAACTACCTTCCTCCTAAATATATCAATGGCTATACATCTGATCCTTGAACTCATCTACACTAAACTACCTTCCCAACTAAATATATCAACACATGTAATACCTTTGTGCCTCGAATTCACCTACACAGAACTACCTTCCCAGCTAAACATATCAACAGATATAATACCTTTGTGCCTTAAATTCACCCACACAAGACTACCGTCCTCGCTAAGTTTATCAATGGATGTAACACCTATGTGCCTTGGGTTCACCTACATAGAACTTCCTTCCCACCTAAATATATCGATGGATGTAACACATTTATGCTTGAACACGCTTGCATATAACTACCTTCTTAGCTAAATATACCAACAGATATAAAACTTATGTGCCTTGAAATCACCTACATAGAACTACCTACAAAGCTAAATATATATACAGATAACACCTTTGTGCCTTGAATTCACCTACACAGAACTACCTATAGAAGCCAGCTATAAGAAGACATTGTGAGAATTCCAGAAATAGGGAAAAATTAAGCACTCCCTCCAACCCAACAATGTGGCCAAAGATCTATTACACAGAAGCCTACTGTTTGCTCCACAACAGAAATCATTTCTTTTGGAAACGCCACATGATTCATCTTTGAAGAGAACAAAGTCTTCGAAAACAAGGGGAATCCCAGCTTGAAAAGAGATCACCTGACAAGTGAGACCTGCGTTGCAGGCTCTGAAGCAAGAGAACAAAGTCCTCTTGCTTTCGTGGTTGCCAATTGCTATCTATGACTCATGACCATGTATCTGGCATGCTTATGTCTTTGTCACAGTGTGACCATAATGTACAAGTAGGTAAACTTCAAAATACACAGGTGCATTAAGATGCCACTGAAGTCTCCACTATTCTCCTCGGGGAGTAGTTATGTGACAGAAAATTTAGTATGCATTTTATATTGCTATATTTTTCTGCATCTTTGTCTTCTAAATATCTACTTCCTCTAAATGCTAATATTCCCCACTTTTCAAATTTTAATGTATTTTTAAATTTGTCAAATAACATACATGCCTAAAACATTCCATTTGTCTCAGTAAAATTGCTAAAAGAAACAAGTTTGAGCAGGATTGCCAAGGAATGAACAGGAATTGAGAAGTGGATAGTGACAGATGATTTAATATAAAAGTGGCATTTAGAATCGCTCTATGAATAAAAAGGCAGATTACGAATACTTAGATGATTCCTGCTGAATTAGAAATTCTAAAGAAAAGCAAAAGTATTTTGAAGCCTTCTCAGATAGTCCTGGTACAGCTCAGTTCAGTCCAGACAACTCCAGGGAATGTGTTAGGGAAGGAAAGATCTGAGCAGGTCTGAATGCTGCTTGCAAAGAGCAAAGTGAACTAATGAAGGAAAGAGAAAAAGTAATCATTGCTGCAAACGAGGTCTCTATAGAGAGGAATAGATAACATGATGAGCAGTATAAACAAGTGCTAGATTCACACAGGAGGAGAAGCTCACCTTTACCTTGAAACAGAAGGTGCCAGGGGAAACAAGGTGGCAATGTGATTCACTGCATACATGAGATGGCATAGCAATGACGTTTCCAGACTTTCCTAAAACTGAATCATCTCCTGAGAGTGCACATGCAGAGAACTTGAAGAAGCTAATTGCTTTGCAAATTAAAATATTACATGTATTTTGTTCTACAGAAGTAAAAGAATGAATGACTCACCAACAAACTGTCACTGGTACTTCCGATGTGCCTTATGCCACTGTGAACATCAATGCAAAACTGAACTCAGGACTGATGATTGGTTGGGCAGCCGAGGAGACATCCTGGGAGAGTTGCTTCACCTGGCACCAGGGCGGCATGTGTGCAACAGCCTCTGTAGCTGGGAAAGTTCTATCACTGTGATCGCCACCATCTACAACGCATTCTGTGACTTCCACACTGCCATGTACTTTAACTTTTTAAATTATTTTTCACTTTAGAACATATTTTTTGGTCACGCTCTTACTCAGAATCAGGGCACAAATTTTGAACAATAAAAGCCAATGTTAGCTTAAAAATATGCTTGCAAGATTTTAACCATCCAATGAAATTGTGAATTCTTCAGTTTTACTTATCTAGCAAAATAGATTCTTTTTATTGTCAAATTTTATCAGTTCTTTTTTTTAGGTAGACATAAGATTTATGCAACAGCATAATTATAAAAAGCAAGCCATGTACTTTAAAAGTGTACATTCTTAGGGAAATAGTGTGAAAAATTATTGGTTCTCTATTAAGCAATGTGTTGTGGTTGGATCAACCCAGTCCTCCTTTCCTAGGTAAACCAAGTAGGAACATGAATATCCTGAACGAAGAAGGATGCCAAAGAGGTGGGGTGTACAGAGATGTTCTTCATGTCCCAGCATTCACATATCACTCTTACATCTCTTCACAGTCATCAAAAGACACAGAGGTATTTAAATTGATTTATGAGTCACACATATTTATAAATCATAGAAAACTTTTTATTCAGATGTAACTACCACCAAAATCAAAATACAAAATATTTTCAGACCCCAGGAAAACACTTATCTACTTTTCTTGACTAAGAGGCTTTATCTGTCCTTCATACAGTTTCAAGTGATACAGCTATGCAAGATGTATCCCTGTGTTTAGCTACTTCTGCAGTTTCTGAGAAGCATTGATTTAACTATACATAATGTGTTCCTTTTTATTGCTGAGTAGTATTTCATTTTATGGATGTACCATTGTATGTTAACTCATTCATTTGATGGATATTAGAGTTCTAAACATTGAGAAACAATAGTGTTATTTGCTTCATAACCTCATTAACAATTTGGAATAAAAAGTTTTGCTAGTTAGTATAATTTGAATTGCGAATTGTATTTATTTTCATTTTCCTAATGACCAAATGATGCTGTCTTTTCATTTGTTTATAGTTAATTTCATTATTTTATAAACTTTAATGTTGAAAATTTTTGAAACTTTTTTCAAATCTTTTGCTCACTTTCAGTTGTGCTGTTTCTCACATTACAGAATTATAAAAGTGGACATAGATACAGATATATGTGGAGATGTACCGATGGCATGGATAGAGAACTATATAGATATGTTCCAGAATCAAGTCCTGTGCTGATAATTCCTAATATTTTCCCTCGGTCTGTAACTTTTTTTTCCATTATCTACATGATGTCTTCCAAAGCCCCTTTTAATTCTGATGAAGACTAGTTGTGTTAGTTTACTTTTGCTGCTGTAACAAATTACTAAAACCGTAGTGTCTTGTAACAGCCCACATGTATTACTGTACTATTCTGTAGGTTGGGCATCTACTACCATGTGGACATGGTTTAGGTATGTCCCCGAAAGGTTCACGAGCTGCAAAGTTAGGTCTCCAAGGAGGTGATATTAAGAGGTCTTGGGACCTTAAAGAGGTGGCACCCCAGGGAAGTCATTCAGAAGAAACTGAGGCCATTCTCTTGGACCCTTGGTGGTTCTTGAAGAGGGATGTTGGAAAGGGCAAGATCTTCTCCCCTCTGGCCACTCGGGCTCCTTCCTCACCATTGAGGATTCTCTGTCTCCCACCACACAATGTCCTTGGCTGTGAGGCTGTACCATGGGACCCTCACTAGAGGCACACTGGTGGGGCCACCTAGTCTAGTGCTTTCAGTCTCTGAACCTGTGAGATAATAAACCTACTTTCTTTAAAGGTTTCCTGGCCTCAGACATTTAATCACAGGAACAGAGAGCAGAATAGTACGACATCCGGCATGGTGTCCCTGATCTATACGCACGGAAACAGCAGGTGCACTCCTTTGTTGAAGCTCTAGAAGAAGAAGCAATTTCTTGGTTTATTAGCTTCCAGAAGCTACCCACATCATGCCCATTCTTTACGAATCACATTTCCGTCTGCTTTTAAGAACTCCTGTGATTCGGTTGAGTCTATTCTAATAATCAAAAATAATTTCCCCCATGGCAAAATTCTTACTGTAATCACATCTGGAAAGTTCCTTTTTGCCATAAAAAATAACATATTCAGAGGTTCGGGAATAAAGACATGGACAGCTGGAAGAAACTATTTTGTCCACCGTGCCAACTTATCTTATTTCTTCTTTTATAGTAAGTACTTTTAGAGCACGTTTCAAAAAATCTTAACCTAAGCTAAATTTGCTTTATATTTTTAGCTGATATATTTAAATCTGTCATTTACTTCAAATTAAATCTTGTTCAAGGGTTAATACCCACTTGTTCCAAGTATACTTAATTATTATACTATTTTCAGAAATGATTATTTCCTATTTTAATTGCCTTCACTTTAGCAGCTTTGTTAAAAATCATACTTGATGATATGTCTTCGTATACATCCACATTTTAATTTTATTCTAAGACATGTTTAATTCTAAGTTGATTATGCTATTTTGATTATTGTAACATTTTTTTAAATTTCAAAATCTCTGGAGATTTCTCTGGAATCATAGCATGATCTAATCTTTTGTGATTTAGAAATTGATGACAGATTTAGTAGTAATAATGAATCATAATGATTCTTCATAGTTCTTCAGAAGTCTGAAATTGAGGTGTCAGGTCCTGCTCCCTGTGACAGCTCCAACACAGAGTCCCCCGTTGTGCCTTCCAGCTCCTGGGACCTTGCATTCCTAGGCATTAAATAAACTTGCCTAACTTTTACCCTGTCTTAGGCTTTATTCTAGCTTCCACGTATGAGAAAAAACATTGGACCCTTAAGTCTTTGAGCTTGGCTTGTTTCACTCTGTGATTGTTTTCAATTCCATCGATTTACCTACAAAGTCCATAATATCATTCTTTTTAATAGCTGAGTAGAACTCCAGTGTGTGTATTTATATATATGGATCCACAGCTTGGGGATCCATTCATCCAGTGAAGGGCATCTAGGTTGTTTCCATAGTTTCACTATTGTAAATTGAGCTGCTATAAACATTAATGTAGCAGTATCTCTTTAATAAATTGATTTTCTGAGCAAATACCCAAGAATGGGATTTCTGGATTGAATGGCGGTTCCATCCCTAATTGAAGAATCTTCACACTGCTTTCCAGAGTGGTTGCAACAGTTTGCAATGCCACCAACCGTGTTTTAGCATTCCTTGCTCTCCACAACCCTTCCAGCATCTGCTATTGTTCATAGTCTTCATTTTTGCCAATCTGTCTGGTGTGAAGTGATATCTTAACCTACTTTTCATTTGCATTTCTCTGATTACGAGTGATTTAGAGCACTTCCTCATGTATTCACTGGCTTGATCAATGTCTTCTGTTGAGAAGTTTCTATTTAGCTCTTTGGCCCACTTATTAATTGGGTTCTTTATGGTTTTGTAGTTGAGGTTTTTGAGGATTTTGTAGATTCTGGATATGAGGCCCCTGTCAGAGGTATCATAGCCCATGATTGTCTCCATTTCCATAGGAAACCTCCATGGCAGTGCAAAAGCTTTTTAGCTTTATGGCATCCCAATCACTGATTTTTTTACTTTATTTCCTTTACTTTAGGTGACATGTTGAGAAAGTCTTTGCCTAGTCCCAAATGCTGAAGAGTTGGACGCAATTTGTTTTCCATCAGTTGCAAAGTAGCTCATTTAATTCCTAGCTCCTTGATCCATTTTGATTTGATTCTCATGCAAGGTGAAAGATAAGGGTCTAATTTCAACTTTCTACAAGTGACTGACCAGTTTGTCCAGCACCATTTATTCAATAGGCTGTCTTTCCTCCATGTAGTATTTTGTCCCCCTTTTTGAAAAATCACGTTTAAAGATTTGGTGGTTTGTTTCAGGGTCTTCTATTCTATTCCATTGGTCTTCTTTCCTATCTTGATACCAGTACCATGCTGTCTTTGTAACTACAGCTCTGTAGTATAGTTTTATATCTGGTATGGCAAAACCACCTGTTTCATCATTCTTGCTTAGTAATATTTTGGCAACTCTACGTTTCTTATTGTTCTAAATGAATTTGAGAATTGCTTTTTCTATGTCTGTAAAGAATGACATAGGTATCTTAATAGAGATAGCATTAAATCTACATAAAGCTTTTGGTAGAATGGCCATTATATTATTTCTGCCTAACCAAAAACATGGGACACCTTCCCATCTTCTTAGGTCATATTGGATTTTATTCTTCAATGACTGATAATTTTCATTGTAGAGATCTTTGATTTCCCTTGTAAGGTTAATTCCCAAGTATTTTACTTTTTTCCAAGATATTGGAAATGGGACTGATTTCCTGATTTCTTCATCAGTCCTATTATCATTAGTGTATAGGAAAGCTATTGATATACGAGTGTTGATCTTGTATCCTAACACTTTGCTAAATCTGTTTATAAGTTCGAGCAGTTTACTGATGGAGTTTTTTGGAGCTTCCAGATACAGGATATTGTCATCTACAAAAACGGAGAGTTTGACTTCCTCTCTTATTTTTATCCATTTGATTTCTTTCTCTTGCCTAATTGCTCCATTTAGGGTCTCAAGAACAATATTGAATAAAAGTGGTGAGAGCGGACAGACTTGTCTTTTTCCCAAATTTAGTGGAAATGCTTTCAGCTTTTCTCCATTTAATGTTATACTAACCAATGGTTTAGCTAGCATATAGCCTTTACGTAGTTCAGAAATGATCCTTTGAACCCTTTCTTCTTGAGAGTTTTGAACATAAAAGGGTGCTGGATTTTATCAAAGGCCTTTTTGTCATTTATTGAGATGATCATAGGGTTTTTGTCCTTGATTCTGTTTAAGTGGTGAATTACGTTAATTGTTTTGCATATGTTGAACCAGCCCCACGTTCATGGGAGGAAGCATACTTGATAATAACGGATTATCTTCTTAATAAGTTTTTGAATATGGTTTGCTAATACTTTATTAAGGATTTTTGCATCCAGGTTCATCAGGGATATTGGTCTATAGTTTTGGTATCAGACGTTATGGTTGCTTCATAAAAAGTGGATGGGAGAGTTCCCTCCTTTTCAATTTCTTGAAATAACTTAAGGAGAGGTGTTAGTGCCTCCTTACAAGTATGGTAAAAACCAGCGGAGAAGCCATCCAATCCTGGGCTTTTCTTCTTTGGTAGACTTTTAATTGCAATCTGGATTTCAGTGCCTGTGATTGGGCTGTTTAGGAATTCAGTATCATCCTGAGTCAATTTAGGGATGTTGTATGTGTCAAGAAATTTATCCATTTCTTCCATATTATCAAGTTTGGAGGAGTATAGGTTTTCAAAATATGATCTTATAATTTGTTGGATTTCCATGGGGTCAGTGGTGATCACTCACTTTTCATTGGAGATTTTATTGATTTGCTTCATTTATCTCCTTTTAGTTAAATAAGATAGACTCCTAGCGAATCTGTTTTTTCAAAGTACCACCTCTTTGTTTCATCAACTCTTTTGTATTTTTGCTCTCAATTTCATTGATTTCAGCTCTGATTTTGATTATTTCCTATCTTCTGCTGGCTTTGGGGTTAGATTGTTCTTCCTTTTGAAGGGCTTTAAGATAGAGCATAAGCTTATTGATTTGGGATCTCTCTTCATTTTTAAAGCGGACACTCAGTTCTATAAATTTTCCCCTTAGGAAAGCTTTCATGCTGTCGTGGAGGTTTCAGTATGTTGCGTTTCATTTTCAGTCTCTTCCAAGAATTTTTGGATTACTTCTTTCATGACTTCTTAGATCCATTCTTCATTTCATACAGTATTATTCAATCTCCATGAATGTGTGTGTTTTATGTTATGATTTTTATTGTTGATTGCTAGGGTCATAGCACTGTGATTTGTGTTAAAATAGAAGTGTGTAATTGGTTCATAGTCATTGTGTCTTATGTAGCTAGTTCTGTGGTTGCCATGGTTAGTTACTGATGGGTGATACTTTTACTGAATTTCTTCAGTTTGTGGCTTTGGGGTATCAATTGCTTGTTCTTCTCTCTGGAGTGTTTCCTTGAGAATTCTTTGTAGGGCAAGTTTTCTGTTTACGAATGCTGCCAGTTTTGTTTTATCATGAACAGTTCTTATTTCTCCATCAAATTTGAAGCTGAGTTTTGCCAGGTATGGAATTATTCGCTGCATGAAAGATACCATTCCAAGACCTTCTTGCCTCCAGAGTCTGGGTTGAAATGTCACAGACAATTCTTATTGGTTTGCCTCTAAATGTGATTTGGTATTTCTCCCTCACTGCTTTTAATATAGTTTCCTTGGTATCCCTATTGTACATTTTGAATATGATGTGTCTTAGTGAGTTTTTCCTTTGATTAGGTCTATTGGGTGTTCTGTAAGCTTCCTGGATGAGCATGTCCGATTCTATTTTTATGTGCAAAAAGTTTTCATTCACAATTTGAGAATATTCCTTATTCCATTGGTGTGTGTCTCACTTTCTTCCTGTATCCCAATTACTCTCAGATTGTTTCTTCTTATTTCATCCCAGACATTTTTAAAATTCTGGTCATCATCTCTTAGTTGTTTATCTTTTTTGATGTTGGTGAGCTCTACCTTGATCAACCTGTCTTCATTGCCAGATGTTCTTTCTTCAATAGCAGAGGTTCTATTTTCTACTAAAGTTAGTCTGTTAAATTCTTGCATTGTCCCTCTCATGTCCTTGACTGCAGATTTTAGATGTGATACTTTCTTCTTGAGAGAATCAATTTCTTTAATGATAGTTTCTCAACTCTTGAGTTTTCTCATTTATTCCTTTCATTATCTGTTCTTTTAATTTGTTGTTCCTTTTTATTATCAGCTCATTGATATATTGTTCTAGATTTTCATCCTGGTCCCTGGCCACAACCCCCTTACTAGGGGAGTTTTAGGATTGATGAGAACCTCTTCAAGTTTGATTTCTCATGTCTGAAGAGATTCTTCTTGCTTATGTGACTGGTGAACCCTTTGTGGAAGCAATACAAGACTCAGTGGTTCTTTTTCCTGTCCCCTCCCTTAAGGACTAAGCTGTTGGATTGGGAAATCTGTCCAGTCCCTTACTAGAAATGGGGTTTTGCCAGGAAAGTTGATTTCAAAAGTCGACCCCCTTTACTATGAACTGTTAGTTACCCTTACAGATTTCCAACACTTCATGAGCTAATAGAAAATTATGAATATGTACAACCAAAGCTTTCAATAAACAGTAGTAAATTAGTTATTGAGAATGGACTATAATAGACTTTTGAATTCAGCCTATGAAACTAGTGGTAGTGATAATCAGTATTTTCAGCAACACTAGTATTTAACTATGACATGTCACACTTCAAGAACAAACAAATGTTATTCAGATTGACAATCACAGCAGTAATCATTACACAGCCTTAATAGTGGGGGGTTGAAGAGAGTTAACTAACTGGGAGTCAGAAAGGGAGGGTAATGCAGGTGAAATTTAGAGAGGAGAATATGTAGACCAATTGTGGACTGTGAGAAAGTGGAGGGGGGTTAAAGGATTTGCTGTAGAAAGAAAAATTGCTACAAAGAAAGAATGGGAAAAGAAAAGAATTTAAAAAATAACTAAATTTAAAATAAAGGAAAAAAGAAAGAAGAAAAGAAAACATGGATCTAAAAGAAAGCTAGGATAGCTATGGACTAATATAGGAAGGGTAAAAGAGTTATTACTGAGATTTGGGTGATCATTTAAGGGAAGAAGTTCTCCCTGGTGAATTATGCTTGTCAGGCACAATATATTTCAAATACTATATTCACTGACCAGAATCCTTCTTCTCAAGAATGAGGACAAGGATAGACAAGATGGATAAGAGGGAATAAGACAGGTAACAGTTACAGAAAAAGAAAAAGAATCCTGAAAACAGTCAATCAAAACAGGAAAAATATATTTTTTTCTTAAAAGAAAAAAGAAAAATAGAATGGGGGGGGGGATAACCACCCCCAGAAATTATAAGGGCAGGGAAAGAAAAACAGCTGGTATTTTTATATATCAAAAAATCAATAAACTTTTCCAGTTATTGCATTAGTACACATCTAGAACATGCAAGAAACAAAAAAAAGGGGTTGAGAAACAAAAAATTCTTAATAAAAACTTGGAAGTATAGTCAGTAAGAGTGTCTCCAATCCCTTTGGTAGGAGTTGTTCACTGTCCATCTGGGTAAGAGGGGCAGGGTCACTCAGGACTTTCAGGGGATCTGAAAGTCAGAAGTCTTATGTTTTCAATGCTCCACCTGCTGGTGGTTGCCAACACACACTCCTGCGATGTTAGAGCTGGGTCAAGATATTCAGCAGGCTGAACTTGTAACATAGTCCTTCTGTCTGGGTTGAGGGTGGCTAGTGCTGAGCAATGTTCTTTACTCCACAAACCCAAAGTCCATATGCAAAGTGGTGGAATCAGGGGCTGTCCTAAGCCTTCTCTTCCTGATTCAGCCTGGGGTCTGTGGCCAACTCCAGATACAACTTTAAGAGCCTGCTTTGCAGTCCCAAGGAGAGCTGGCCGGGTCTGGGAGAGTGGGAAACTCCTAGGGCCTCAAGGATGGAGGCTCGGCTCACATGCCTCTGCAGCTGCCCCAGCTGCCTCCACCACTGCCCCGCCGTGTCCCAGCCAGGACAAAAAAAAAAAAAAAATACCACTCATTTCTCCAAAGTCTCTGCTACTCAAATCCACTGAGCAAATTAGGACTGGGGTTTCAAGATGCTAATCCCCCAAAAGCACTTCAAATTACTGGAAATGAACAGGGGCTTTTCCTTCCCGTCTCGGAGCCGCTGGGGAAGCTGCCTCTCTTCAGATTACCATCTTGCTCCATCTCCATTTTTTTTTTTTAAATCATTTACTGAATAGAATAAATGGTGTTTTAAAACAAAATAAAACAGGCTTATTTGCTGTAAAATGTTTGTCCTTCTGTGTTCAGTGTATGTTGAGCAGCTGGAAGGGAAGGACGTGGTATGCGCAGGTTGGCCTATAGCTTCCCTTGGAAAGTTTTCCCACATCATCTCCCTCAGGAGACAGTCAGGATCAATGCCTCCACCCGGAACTACTCTTCAAAGGATCTGAGCATCAGATATCCAGTTCTCGGGTCAACCTTTCTGTTAAGCAATATGCCTTCAAACTAAAAGACAATGTGAAAATACTGTCTGTTTCCTGTTAGTCTCATCCTCTAGTGAAAAGCAAGGAATTGACTTTCAAGTGCACAGTGGTGAACCTATGCAGGCACACATTGGTTCCCCAAATCACTTCTCGGCAGAATCCTCCTTCATCCCTCTGAAAAAGGTGAGACCAACCCCTCCCAAGAGAGAACAAGGTGAGAGCACTCCTCTCTCAGATCCAAATTCAGCTATGAGCTATGTTTGTCCAGGGAAGTTTTGTAGTCTTTCAGGAAAAAGAAAACAATGAAGAAGAGAAAAGCAAGGAGGAGTGGAGGAGGATGCTCTGAGAGGGAAGAAATGGAAGGAAAAAAGAAATGGAGAGGGTAGGGTCTGGGGAGGAGCATGCTTGTTTCTCCTGAAACTGCAAGATGCAGCAATAATAGAGATGCTTTATTTCTGAAAGACTTTATGCTCACATCTTTTTTGCTTAGGCAGTCTGAATCAACCTACTGTCTCAGGCATCTGAGAAAATCATACAGCAATAAACGTCTTTTAGATATTAGCAAGGCATCGACGACTCCTATGGCTCATACTAACCCAAATGATACCAAATATAATTGAAGATTTCTCCATTTGGAAGAGGCCTTAATTTCATATAGAAATAAGTGATAATTAACTTTCCTCTCTAGCTTCTTCTTTCCTCTACGAACAGTTTGCATGTACAATAAGGCTTTTTTCCCGAGAGAATAAATCGCATAATAGCAGAAATAGATATGTAACCTTATATGCAACTTTCATAAATCTTAGCCAAGAAGTCAATAAATATTTGTTAAATCATTTCTTTGATACCGTAGTAGACATGCATTACAGTTTAGTGATAATTAATTGCTCTATCTCCAATTAAAATTCATTCAGTGTAACTCAAATCGTGTGCCCATCTTCAGATGTTTTACATAAAATTGTGTTCCAAATTGAATATCATGTTGAAGAATTTCCTCTGCCCTCGCTTCTGGCAGCCTGTTTTTCCTTAGTTTGAAATATTAGTCTCTAAAGACTAGTTTCCTTTGAGTAGATTATCAAGATTAACAGTCATTCTGTGCTTCCTATTGTATAAGGAAAGCTTTTTCCTCCATTTCTCTAAGGAAACAAATGCACTCTCTATTCTTCCTGATTTGTTGGGTTAATTTACATGTTTTGCTGCTGTTATTTCTGAGGTTGTGGTTGACAGTGTTCAATATTTGGACTTGGCTCTTCTGAAACATTGAAAACTTCCCCATAAATCTGTTTTGTTTATTTTTAAATATTAGGAAACAGTTTTCCCACAAAAATCCATAGGAGTAAGATGACCTTTTGACCCTACGTAGTTCCAATATATTGGGATAGAAAGATCTTCTCGATCCACTCACAAGTATCAATTCACATCAATTTGAGTGGACATTCTCCAAGCACCCACTCTCTACCAACTGCTGCCTGGGGCTTCGTAGAGATAGAGCTGATACAACGTACCTTCCCTGTCACTCATCAAATGCGTTTTTCCCTTAGTGTCACTTCATATATCCTGACTGATTCTCTTCAGCCAGAGTTGTTGTTCTCTTAATTTTCATTTATTTATGTATTGGCTTGGATTTCCTGTAACCTCCTGCATTGGTAAAGATATACAGCTGGCTGCCATACACAAACCCACATGGCTTAAATCTGACTGTGGACTTGCTGAAATGCCCCACAGGGTCAGGGGTTAGCACCACACGTTCTTCACCCTCGTCTGCCTTCCCTAGAGGACTGTCTCATCACCACAGTCCAACTTGACTGGCAGCTGTAACCCAGCCACGCTAAAGGAAAAGGGGATGAGTACAGATTTCAGCCATCAGCTGAAGTCCCACAGGACCAGTACATGGCTACACCCTTCTGGGAGAAAATATGGCAAACATCATTCTTATTCTCAGCTTCTGAGAACCGGAAGCTCCATTCTCATGGGAAGAATGACCAAAGTATCAGCAGAGCTACCGCCTGACCCTGGCAGAGTTCACTGTCCTCGCTGCTTTCCCGGGCAATCAGCCAGCCCACAGCTAATGAGCTCCTGTCTGGAACTCTCAGGTGTTCCACCTGGAGTAGAAGTTCACCCTTGGGTATAAAACAGGTCCTTGGTAGTTAAGAACCATAATTTCAGAGAAGGTTGTTCAGATGTATTTCCTGCAATAACTAGCAAATAGCTTCTATTAAAGTCAAACTTTCAGTTTCAGTTATCCTAACCAGCTGCCCAAGCCCTTCCAGGAGGTGTAAATCTTAGGTCTTTGCCTTATTAGTGGAGCAGATCGCCATGTCATAAGTAATCCTCATCTTTGGCATATAATGGACACCTATACGTTCCCTGTAGGCTTAATCTTTTCTACTTCCATAAATACTTACATGTGCCTCAGTGGGAAAACAGGAGAAACACCATGTGTGGAGATAACGTGGCTACTCCTGGTTATGCACATTCCTAACTGTCCTCTTAATCCCTGCTCTCTCACTGCCTTTCACTCAACAAATGGAATAATAAAGGTCAAGATATGAGTGGAACATTTTTTCACACACTCATTCAAAGGTGATATCAAGGATTGACCATTTGTTCAAAAGACTTGAGAGTAGACCTTAGAGAAAGAAAGTGAAATAATTATCAGCAATTGGGGAAAAAAAGAAAGATAGGGATTATTTAATGTTCATAGGCTATCCCAAATAACAATGAAAAATCAGGGCACAAGAACTGGTTTTGCATAGTAAATGTGTTTTATGGTACAGAAGCATTGCTTTGAAATGAAGGTACAAGGTACATCAACTTTAAGTACCCTATTCATCACACGCAAGGCTTCTGCAGTCGGGGACATTAATTCTATGGCTTTGTATTGCAAGTCAGGCCACAGGATACATTATTATTTTACAAGGAAATATTGGGAATGGTTGGAGGTGCTTGCAGACACATACAAGGGAGAGAATAATGTGCATAGCATATTTACTGTACATACGGAATTTGGGTAAGTGGAAAGAGAATCTGGTTATCTTCAAGACTCAGCCCACCAGTCCCTAGGAGAGGTTTATGCACTGGTTCAACATGTTCACATTATACAGGAGCAAAGAGATGTGCACCGATTAATTTAAAACCTTGAGGTGCATCAGGGTCCCATTAATGGCCTGTAAGCAGAAGACCTTCTCTCACCATGGTAACCAGGGAGGGCTGTCAGACTGTTCCAGCTGAAGCACTGGTTGTTGCTCAAGGGAATCCAGCAGATGCCTTAATTTTCTCTGCTTCTAGACATGTTTTCCAAAGGCTAAGGCACTTTTTTGAGGGTCATGTTTAAGGTTCTTTTCGGCAGCAAGTATAAAGTCAAATCAAATATACCTAGCTGAGAGCTCTGAGCAGCACTTTGTCACCTACACAGTGTCTGGGAGAAAAGACATCTAATGGAACATGCTTGAGGCTCTAAGGCCGAGGCCACTTGAAATGAATGTTCAAATATTCATTTCAGTCAAAATGGGCCATGGAGACTCATGGATTGTCCACTGAAGAAGGCCGGGTTGTGGATATGCAGGGCACACATGGCTCTGTGACCCTGACTCCTTCCTGCAGGATCTGGTTATAAGCAAGCTCTCTCTCAAAACCCTCTGCTCTCTGTCATACCCCTGCTGGCCTGCAGTCAGTGCTCAGCTCAGCATCAGCAACTCCTTTCTGTTTATCTCATTGTTTATTACTAAGCTTCCATGTATTTGGCATTTTTAAATATCTATCACAATGATACTGGGATCAGACGGTTTCTACCTGAAGGATCTGTGATAGAAGACCATGCATCGAGTTGTCCGGGCTAGGTTGGAGGTGCTTCCAAACATATCCAAGAGTTAGAATAATGGCACATAGCGCATCTACGTAAGCTGGTAAAATGTTCTTTCTGGGTCTGTTTGTGAGGGTGTTCCCAGAAGAGGTAAATATTTATATCAGCAGGCCACATAAATAAGAAATCCACTCTCATCAATGTGGGAGGGCATCATCCAGTCCATCAAGGGCCTGAACAGAACAAAAAAGCAGAGGAGTGTGAATTCACCCTCTCCATGAGCTGGAACCCCACCTGCTGATATAAATATCAGCAGGACACTGGAGCTCCTGGCTCCCAGACCTCTAGACCACAGACCTCAGAATTCTACCAGCAGCCCATGACACTCCTGGCCCCACCACACATATTCTGTCGCCTTTCTTATGAGGTCTTTGTTACCAAACAGGGAGTTATAACATCAGCAACCCTGATTCTCAGGCCCTCAGCCTCAGACTGAATTATACCACCAATTTCCTGTTTCCCAGGTTGCACATGTCAGTTCATGGGACTTCTCAACCTCCATAATTGCATGAGTCAATTCCCATAATAAGTCTCACCTATGTACCTACATATGCTATTGGTTCTGTTTCTCTGGAAAACCTTAATACAGTGCCCAAGGAAACATGCACCAAAACCAAATAACAAGAGATAGTTACAAGGCCCTCTAGGAGAAAAACAATGTCTGCAAAGGACAAGCTAGTTTAGACTTCTCTTTACTGATTTTAAGACTGAATTTATAGGCTCAAAATTTGAATCTTTAATAATCATAGATATCATGATTCCCCTACAACACTTGAAGATTAAGATGCCTTTTGAGATATACTGATAAATAGACTAAAAATAATATAATTACATATACACCTAGCTGGGTAATCCCAGTGACTCCTTAGGCTGAAACAGGAAGGTCACAAGTTTGAGTCCAGCCTCAGCAACTTAGCAAGACTGTATCTCAAAATTAAAAATAAAAACATGTTGGAAATGAAGTTCAAGGTAAAGTATTCTTGGGTTGAATTGCCAGTTCCAAAAAAAAGAAAAAAAGAAGAAAATAAGAAGCTAGGTAAATAACCTATCATCAAACTGTTAATCAAGGTGTTGATGAATTTTTGAAAAAGTATGTTTCTGAAATATTTCAGAGTTCTACCGTGGCTCTTTAATTTTAACATAGAGACATAAAAGGTTATTTTTTTCTAGAATTTGTAACATGGATTTCAGAGGGTCAGCTAATTGATCAGATAATATAACTACCTTTCAACAACATCCTATGAATCTGGACTAAGTTTGAAATGTGTAACATTAAGCTGCCAAAATGTAGACAATTTGACAATCCACACGGTAAAGTACCAAGGTAAGTCAACGGAGGAATTTGATATTAAATAAACAGCACATTTGAAGTAAGGTTGGACTGGTGGAATCAACCCTGTGAAATTGGGAAACAGCATCCACTCGCTAGAATTTTGAAAGCATCCAGAGCACACATGCACAGTGAACCCAACTGATATGTGGACAAAGAACTCTGAGAGTAACCCACATGGCAGTAATGAGATCTGTAAACGTCAATGTCAGAGGGTAGCATGCAGAGCCAACATTCAACGCAACTGCCCACAGCACACAGCCTGGAGTTGGCTCCAGCCAGCAGTGAGTACCATGTGACATCAGTTAGTATTTCCTACATCTCCTACACCCAGTGATGAGGTTCAACAGCATTGTCACAGCTAAAGGTAAGAAGAACTTCTAACAAGGTGTGAGCCTTGTTAGAACCAACACTGAAGAGCAAGAGAGCATCATGAAGCCCATCAGTGTGAAATGTAAGGCCATCGGGGTGGCTGGAGAATGATAGTTGACAGGAGGTCTTTGATCAAAGAAGCCTGGAGGGGTTGGGACAGAGCCAGCAAAGGGATTCAGGAATCACTCGCCTGGGCTTCATGGTTCCGGTGACAAAAGTAGATGCACTCTCGAGGAAGAAAATGCAAATGCGAAAGAGCAGAAGGCCCTATCAGATAAAAATAACAGTTGTATTTTAAGAGAAACTATTTTGTACACAATCACCGAAGATGACTAATGTAGAACAAAAATGCTTTCATGCAAAAGGAGAGAATAAGGGCCCAGACAGCACAGCTGCAGCTATGTTTTCTGCATGTGTGTCCTGGAACAAGCCTGTGTTGCTGAAGAACATCCAATCACACAGAATCAAACAGGAAGTGATAAGAGTCCTTATTTTTATTTGTCCAAATGGAGCCTCAAATTCTGTTCACCTGACCTTAAGGTTCCACCGAGAAATCTAAGGCTTCAGTTTGCTGCTCATATGTCTCTAATCCAAAGTTAACCAAAGTCATCCCTTCTCAGGACTCTTTGAACCTCCTAAGGACCACCTAAAAGCATAGGTTTCTTCACTCAGGTTTCACCAAACTTCTATCACAACATCTTCCTTGGCAAACCTGATAATGTCTGAGAAGGGAAAGTAATGAGGAAAAACCACCTTAGAGGATTTAACTCAGAAGTGCCCGGAATTACGACAGATGATTTTTGTGAGCATTCTCAATCACCATGTGGTGGGAGGTCGGTGCTTGGATGTGAAGTTCAGTTTTGGGAGCATGTCCCCCAGCTGTCCCATGGTACACTGACCACCCCTCCAGTGGGTTCCTGCACTGCTTGGTGCCTGGAGAGGTGCTGCATTTACCTTACCCAGAGGTGTCAGCAATAACAAGAACCCAAAACTCTGTTAGCAGGTCATGGTCAGGCAATTTTATTGCTATTATTGAAGATGGTGATCAGAAGCTTGGCAGTAAACATCACCCTTCACAGAGGTTGTTCTGAGCAACTAGAATCTCATTTTATGGTTCCTTTTTTATAAGTTCCCATATTTATGAAATCTTCCTTATGAAGCTCAGCACAATCCTGATTGAATGCTTCTGCATTGTGGTGCAATACCACACACCAGGCAGAGGGTACAGATATCCTTTAATCAAAAATAGTGACACCAGTTGCAATTTTTAAGTTAAAAAAGGAAGAAACGTTTTCCAAGGATAATGCCTTATGCCAAACCAACTGTCAAAGCAGACCTTGCTACCCTCACTACAGCTACCGTCTGCTTGGAGAGCCTGCTGCAAGCAAGAGGAGTGACTGCCACTCCCATCCACAGGGTGGGGAGCAGCCAGTGGGCCATGCTGCTGTTCCCATCACATCCTGGGTGCACATGCTCTGGGCTCATGACGGTGCACAGTACAGGTGCATGCCGCACAGAGGCTGTACTCTGCGCATTCTGTGAGGTCTGACCACACCTGTTTGGCTCACAGGGGGGAAGTGCAGACTGTGCTATTTGCACAAGGTTTATTTTAAGTGCACTCTACCCCTTTAAAAGTATTTCTATGGCATTAAGTAAAATCAGAATGCCCTTCAAATCACGGGCACAGTACCCTGAGGGTGCACAGATTCACGAAAACTGCCATCAAAAATAATCCCCAATTCGCACTTCCTGGAAGAGATGGCCTGTGCACAGCTTTTGAGGGCTACATACTAACCGTGTGGCAGTTAAACCTGAAGCTCTCTATCTTCTTTGCAGTGGTTCTTTCAGATGCTTCTGCACCAGACATTTTTATGGCATATATTGTTGCCGGGGAACTAGGAAGTGTAAAAATGCTGGAGAGGTAAGCTGAACCGACGTACTCTCCATTTGTAGGTGAACAAACCAAGTAAATATTTCACTGTTTTTATTTATATCCTTTTTCAGGCTGTTATTTTTTCAGAACCTCATTGCCACTTTTTCTGACTTCCTATTTCCCTAGAACATTCAAGTTTTCTGTAACATTTCCAAAAGTAAGCCAGCTTCATTCTTGTGAATATTCTTATTACAATATTATTTTCCTATCTTCTCTGTAATCTGAGAAAAGGCACAAATGAAAGGTTATCTCTTCACTCTTACACATCAAGTCATTCTAAATGAAAGAAACAACATAATTGGAAATATCGAAGCCTCTCTCCCTCCCTCCCTCTCTCTCTCACACACACACACTCCAGTTCACATTACTGTTACAAGGCACTATAAAGGCAGGATTCATGAACACATTTTGGAAGCACAATCTTGCAGATCACTATTTTAAATTAAGAAAAATCTAATCTCCAATTTTTACACAAGCTTAAAGCTAAGCAGTGAATACAGAAGGCACTGACTGATCTCATGGAAAAAAGGACTTCTAAGGTGGAAGCACCGTAAATACTCTAGGAATTGCTCTCTGAGCAGAGGTCTAGATTAAAATCCTAAGTAGATAGAGGCCAGGAGACCATGGCCAGACTCCAACTCCAGAGCAGTCAAATAGAGCTAGTCCATTTATTTATATGAACCTGGCCCTCCACTTTTAAATAATTATAATGATGCCACATGACTTAACAGAATATTTGAAGGGGTTCTTAACCATCAGTGTGGCTGCTGTGAAGAGGCCACCTGAGCAGGCTGGGTCCCAGGATGCATCCCACACTCTCTCTCGGGCCCAGCTGAATGGCAAAGGGCATGTGCCTCGTCTACCTGGAAACCATGTTGGAAGCACGTGAAACTTTAAACTCTTGGTGCTCTTTAAAGATTCTGGTTTAACTCAGTTTCTGTACTTCTTGAAAATTCATTCAGAGAGATGATGTCTACCTGGTATGAGAAATAGAGAGCACCCTCCAAGGCCGTGCAGAAGGCATCTTTCTGTTACATAAGACTTCCTTCAGTGGAATGAGCTCTGTAAGAGGAACAGGTGAATTTAGTGGTAGCCTTGGTGTGGTTTGTTCCCTCTCCTCATAAACAATACTGGCACTCCACATTGCAAGCTGTTTGGAAGTAGACCTTTTCCTTAGCTCCGGCTCCAATGAAGATCTTTTTTTTTTTTTCATCCTATTTATTTTCAGAGTCATCTCAAATTGGCCAAACAATAGAGAAAACAAAGCCTCGATTTCTGGGCATTTTTAAAGAGCAGTTATTAGAGAGCAGGACGGTGGGATCAAAGGCCCCCAGCCCTCGTCCTTTCACAGAAACAATAACTAGGGAGCTATTCATGGATTAAAGTTCTTTTGTGATCCTCAGGATCCACAGACAAGGGTGTGAAATGTGATGGAACCTAAGAACAAGGAGGGCCACTTCCATCTCCATCAGACCTGCAAACAATGGCCCTGGCTGTATGCCCAAAAGCAGCCTGTGACTTGGCTCCAGGCCCCTAGGAACATGGCCTATCAGTCTTCGGACCCGGCAGAGGTGGTCTTCCTACAGAAACCGGTTTGTAAAAACTGTACAACACATCTCCTTCTTCAGATGTACACACACCAACACAACGCTATACAACCAGGAAGAATGAGGCAAACGAGACTTCGCCCAAGAACATGAACACATTTCAAGCAGCTTATTCTAAAGACATGGAGGTCAACAAACGACCTAATTTGTAGTTCAAAACCATCATTTTTAAAAAGCTCAACAAGCCAAAAGAGAACACAGACAAGAATGTATAATGTTCAAAACATGAAATAGAAATATGATAAGAGAAACTATAGAAAAGATCCAAAAAGAAATCTCTGAGCTGAAGAAATCAATGGAGAAATACTAAAAGCTCTTCCTCTGAAATTAGCTACAAAACAAGAATTCTCACTGTCACCATTTCCATTCAACATTATACTGGAAGTCCTACCAGAGCAATTAGATAGGAAAAAAATAATTTAATGACCAAGTGAATTAGATAAGAAATAAAATTATCTCTATTATAAATGACATGATCCTATATATGGAAAATTTTACTGACTCAACAGAAAAATTGTTAGAGCTAATAAACAAATTCTACAAAATTGTAAGATAAAAAAAATCAACATGCAAAACCCAGTGGAATGCTTATGCCAAGAGCAATAATCTAAAAGGGAAATTAAGAAATGAAATCCACTTATGAGAGTAACAAAAAGAATATAATGCTAAGGAATAAATTTAACCAAAGAGGTGAAAGACATATACTGAAAATTTTTTAAAATGTTGATAAAGGAAATAGAAGACACAATGACATGGAAAGACATTCTGTGTTTACAGACTGGAAAGTTAATACTGTCAAAGTATCTATAACTACCAAAAGTGCTCTATATATTCAATGCAGTACCTGTTAATAACCAATGTATTTTTCACAGAAAGTTAAAAAAAAACTCCTAAATCCATATGAAACCATGAGGTAACTAACAAAACTCCAGAAGCTCCAAAAATCATTGCTTGATTTCAAAATATGTTAGAAAGCTATAGTAATCAAGACAGAATATTGATTTCTGGTATTGACAGAAAAGCAGACACATGGAGAAATGAAGCCTAATAGAGATCCAGAAATAAAAATATTCATGGTTTTACAACCAACTGATTTTTGATAAAGACATCAAGACATCAAGAACACAAAAAGGGAAAGGACAGTTTCTTTAATAAGTGGTGTTGGAAAACCTGGACATCTGCATGCAGAAGAATGAAATTAGATTCTCATCTCATACTATATACAAAAATCAACTCAAAGTGGATTAAAGACTTAAAATCAAGACCTGAAACCATACAACTACTAGAAGAAAACTTAGCAGGAGACTTCCATGTCCTCAGCACCATGAGAAATAGAAATTTCAATGGTTCATTATCAGATTATAGTATTTAGCTTTAATTGTGATGCAAAGATCTCATTTTAAGGTTAACTAATCATGTACATTGTAACCCTGAACTCCTTCTATCATGGCAACAGACAGTGAGGTGTTAGGGATAAAAATAGGCAGATTGTCCACCCAGATTGCTTGTGTCAGGAATGGTACAACACCCTTCTGGAGCAAATAAAGTTTTAGTGCCCACCCACTTCCAAGCATGTGTTTGATTTTTTCTGGCACCTCGGTATTTCTAATAGTGTGGTCAATAATTTTTGCACTATCACTGAAAATATAGATAACAAAAGCAAAACCAAGCAAGTGAATTATATCAAATTAGAAAGCTTCTGCATAACAAAGAAAAAAATCAACAGGGTGAAAATGAAAGCTACAGGATAGGACCAAATATTTGCAATTTACATATCTGTTAGGCACCAATATCTAAATGTTTAAGAAACTCAAACCAAAAGCAAAAAAAAAAAAAAAAAAAAAGAAGACATGATTTTGAAAATTGGGCAAAGGATCTTTAGGTATTTCTCAAAAGAAGTCACAAAACACTAATAGATGTATGAAAAGATGCTTAATATTACTAATCATCAGAGAAATGAAAATCAAAAGCATAATGAGGTATTGTCCCATGCCTGTCAAGATTATAAAAAAAATTATTTTTAGAAAGTTAAAATATATCAAGTGTTGTGAATAATGTTTAGAAAAGGAAACTGTTTCACACTGTTATTGGGAATGGGAATTTTGTAGCTTCAGTGGAAAACCATAGAGGTTCCTCAAAACACTTAAATAGAAGTACCATATCATCCAGCAATTCCAACCCTACTTCTGGCTATGTACCCAAAAGAAAGGACATGAGTGCATCAGAGACACCCATACCCCCTTGGTCACTGCAGCATTATTCACAATAGCCAAAATATGGAATCAACCATCCATGTTGACTATGGTTAACAATACTGTGATGATTACTTGAAATTTGCAAAGAGAGTAGATTGCTAAGAGTATCATCAATGGGTAGATACAGAAAGTGTGATCTAGACACAACAGATAATATAAATATTTGTGAGTGTTTTAAAAACATACAACGAAATATTAAGCCTTTAAAATAAAGAAAAAATTGTAGTTGGGGTATAGCTCAATGGTTGAGCACTTGACTAGCATGCATAGGGCCCTAGATTCTATCCCCACCACCAAAGAGAGAGACACAGAGAGAAAGAGCGCGCGTGAGAGAAGGAAATCCTGCCGTTTACAACAACGTGGATGAAGCTCAAGCACATGATGCTAGGAGAAATAAGCCAGAGAAAGAAAGGCAAGTGCCACATGATCTCACATACTGTGGAGTACAACACAGTCATTTCACAGAATAGGAAAGGAGAACCATGGGTGCTGGAGGGTGGGGGAGGGAATGGGGAGATGTTGGTCAAATGTCCAAAGCTTCAGTTTTACAAATAAATTGTAGAGATTAAATGTGCAGCCAGGTGACTCTAATTAACAGCACTGCACTGAATGCTTGAAATTTGCCAAGAGAATTGACCTCTAATGTTCTCAACACATCAGGAAAAGGTAAACATGAGGCAATGAGTATATTAATTACTTGTC
>PVKS010030847.1:0-24037 GCA_004027875.1 Aplodontia rufa
GAGGAAGCTTTTCAATTTGATACATCCCACTTGTTTTGTTTTGTTCTGTTTTTGTACTGGGGATTGAACCCAGGGACACTTAACCACTGAGCATAGCCCCAGCCCTTTTTATTTTATTTTGAGACAGTGTGTTGCTAAGTTGCTTAGGGCTTCTCTAAGTTGCTGAGCCTGGCTTTAAACTTGTGATCCTCCCGCCTCCGCCTCCCGAGTCGCTGGGATTACAGGCGTGCGCCACCATACCCAGCCCATTTATTAATTTTTAACTTTACTTCTTGTACTTTGGGAATCTTGTTATGCAAGTCAGTTCATGAGCTGACGAGTTGGAATGTTGGGCCTAGATTGTCCTCTAGTCGTTGCAGGGTTGCTGGCCTAATTCCTGGGTCTTTGATCCCCTTAGTGTTGAGTTTTGTGCAGGGTGAGAGAGAGGAGTTAAATTTCATTCTACTACATGCGAATTTCCAGTTTTCCCAACACTGTTTGTTAAAGAGGCTGTCTTTTCTCCAAGTCATGCTTTTGGCCTCCTTGCTAGCATGCGATCACCGTGTGTATGTGGATTTGTCTCTGTGTCTTCTGTTCCATTCATTTTCTGGGTACAAACTTTCTTCTGAAAGGGCCGTGGCTTTGTGGACCGTGAATCTATGCTGCAGATGCTTACCTCTGCTGTCAGAGAACGAGAGCAGCCCAGGCAGTGCGGAAGGAAAGGGCTTGACAGTCCTCCTAGATGCTTTCTTTGCAAAACGTCCTGCTAGCCAGAGTTTGCTAATCCCTACAGTAACTTATCCCACCCTCTTGGCTCCTTCTCCTGGACTTGGACACATACCTGCCTGCACCTGACGTTTCAAAGATAGTTCAATCTCATCTCCCCCTGTCTTCTATTCCCCACACTCACAAGAGGAAACACCTCTTTCTCTTAAATGACATCTCCATTTTATCAGTTGATGGAGCCACAAAGCTAGACATGATCCCTGCTCATCCCTCTTCTCCCACCTCCCACATCCAATCAGCCACCAGTTAGTGTAATACCTCATGTTGTCTCAGGTGGCTCCCCTGCTGATACCCAGTTTAAGCAATCTAGATCTCCTATACTGATATGGGAACAGCATAATAGTCTCCTTGGGCTGGGAAACCATGGCCTGCCAAAGACGTCCACATCCTAAACGCTACAACCTGTGAATATGTTACCTTACATGCCAAAGGGACTCTGTAGATGTGACCAAGTTAAAGATCTGAGATGGGAAGATTGTCCCCGGATTATCTAGGTGGGCACCATCTAATCTCAAATGTCCTTATAAGAGGGAGGCAGAAGGTCCAGCTATCAAGATGGATAGGATAATGACAATGGAAGGGGAGATTGGAGCCATGCCTTTTGAAGATGCAGGAAGTGGTCATGACCCAAGGAAGCTGGAAAGGACTAGAAAGTGGCTTTTCCACTTAATCCTCCAGTTGAACGAGTCCCACCTCCTCCTTAACTTTTAGCCCAGAGGGGCTGACTTCAGACTTCCAGTCTCTGGAACTGGAAGATAACGCATTTGTGTTGTTTCAAGTCGCTAGACCTGTGGAAATTTGTCTCAGCAGCAATAGGAAGTGAATGTGTCTCCCAAGCCTTCCTCCAGTCTGTCTGCATCCCAGCCTCTTCTCCACACCACCCCAAACACAAGTAGGACCTGTCAGTCTCCATCAAGAAGCTTCAGCCATGTCCTCCAGCCTTAGGGGAAATCCCAAGCTCCTGGCAAGGCCAAGGCGGTATCCTCTGTGCCCTGACCCTGGTGGCTTTCCTGCTGTGCTCTCCCTCTGATTAAGAAGCCCCTCCTCCTCACCGTCCCACTATTCACCTCAGCTTAGACCTCCACTCTGAGATCAGCTCATCTGTTGAAGAGGGAACCTAACTCCCCATCACACCCTGTGCCCCACTTTGTTGTGTCTTGTGACATCAGAGACTGCACATCTGTCTAGTTGACCACCGTGAGCCCAGTGTCTGGTATCCTGGCTGGCACACACCAGTGACAATGAGGGTCCCTCTAATGGGTGGGGCTGAGGCCTCAATGGTGTCTTCTTTCCTCTGGAGCAGGCTAGGGAAGAAAGCCCTGTGGGGAGAGGGATCTGGAGCAGGCTGAGGGCAGAGTGGGCTGAATTGCCCTCCTTTCCCTTCCTGCACAGCCCTGGTGGGGAGATGCGGGGAAGGGGAAGAGGCACCACTGCCCCACTGCTGCAATTAGCTGAGCCTTTCATTCTCGCTCTACAAAGGGGAGAGCACAAATCAAAGGGAGATAAAAGTGAGTGTCCCACAAAGGACCTGAGGGAGAAGGAAGGGAGGGTGGTGGGAGAGCGAGGCAGAGGCAGAGAGAATGCCCTGCAGCCCAAACAAAGGCCTAAACCCAGCCCATCCCAAGGATCAGACGGTGGAGACACAGGAAGAGGACCGGGCCACCCCATCAGCCAAGGCGGAGAGGCAATGAAGGAAGATAAAAGCCCATGTGAATGGCCAGGGAAGAGGGTGGAGAGGGACCCCAAGTGGAGCTGGAACAAAAGCATGAAAGGACAAGATTGCCACCATCCCTTGAGCCACACCACCAGGGCCAGCAAAGAGGAGCTGGAGACAAAGGCAGAGAGGGGAAGGCAGGCGGGAGGCGAGCAAACTGGCCCTGCATTGGCAACAGGGCCGTCACCCTGGGGCTCGGCAGCACCGTCCAAAGGGGTCTGCTGCAGCTCTGGCAGGAAGAGGGAATCAGCGCAGGCGCTGGTCTATATTTAATGAAAGAATCCTGCTTGATGAGGCTTCTTGTTCTTTAATTTCATTTCAGTGAAATTTAAGAAATAAACATACAAAAGCAAGGGGTCGAGCCTTCCAACGTGAATGTGTGTGTCCGCGTCTGGCTTCTTTCTCTTGGCTTGATGTTGCTTGTAGTGCACAAAGTCCTCGACGTTGCCGCATGATATTCCATCGCGTAAACGGGCCACCGTCTGTTTATCCATTCTTCTTCTGGTGACGTCCACCGTCTCTTACCCAACACCTGGAGTCTGCATGTGTTTTGGAGTTTTAGAAAGACGAGGCCTCCACATCCCACATAGCTCTTCAGACAGAAGTGCCTGCTGATCACGCACATCCATGCTTCTTCCAGGACACAAATGAACGGTGGCCCGGTAATCCACTTCGTCTTAGTTCAGCTCAAGTTTGGCCTCCAAATAAGAGGGGACAGTGGTTTTGATTCTTGGAGCTTTTTGCCTTTCAGCATTGATATTAGGGATTGTGGACTTATACCCTACAATTTCCCAGTAACACTTGCTTTGGAAAACCCTGACAGAAAGACGAATTGATAGCAAAAATCAGGATTCCAAAGTGAAGGTGCCCAGGTATTTAAGTAGTCTGGAAGGCATCTGGAGTGGCAAAATAGGGGTGCACACCCCGACTCAGAGACATGGTGACATCACCCTGCTGGCTGCTTAGAGCACCCAATGCCTTGGTCTATTTGAACATTTGTAAATCTTTGGGTTTATAACCTCCACTCCTAATCTTTTTTTTTTTTTTTTAAGAAAGAAAGAGGGGACAGTGAGAGACAGAGAGAATCCATTTTTATTTAGTTTTTCACATGGCTCTCTTTGCTCCGAGACTTCGTTGTGTACCTAGTGCTAGGGTTTGAAATCATGTACTTACGCATGCCAGGCAAGCGCTGCAACCCCTGAGCCACGGCTTCAGCCCTCCACTCCTAATCTCCCCCTTCCCCATTCCACAGGCTCTAGGGCTGCAGAGGGCTCCACGGTGGGGATGCAAGCAATGTGGACTTGACCTTCCCCAGTGACAGACTCGTCATTTCCATGGGGATGTAGAAGGCACTTTCCCTTAAACCCCAGAGCGAGAAGCAAGGATGTGGTCCTTCTAACCATGGCCAATGGGGGACAAGAAGAAGGTGCTGGAAGGAAGGCTGGGCCTTCTGTTCTCCCAGTCAGGCTAAGCCGGGTGTGGTGGTGCACACCTGTAACCCTAGCAATTCAGGAGGCTGAGGCAGGAGGATCACAGGTTCAAGGTTACCCTCAGCAATTTAGCGAGACCCTGCCTCAAAAGGAAAAATAAAAAGGGTTGCGGATGTGGCTCAGTGGTGAAGTGCTGCTGGATTCAAACCCCAGTAAGAAAAGGAAAAAAAAAAACCCAGTCAGGCTGAGATCACCTCAGACCCTCCTGGAGGGAGAACTCATGGGGTGATCCAGGTTGAAGAACCCCAACTCTGAGAGAGGTACTGATGTGCCAGGGACTGCTTACAAGTGCCACTCAAAGATGGGCTGAGTCCTTTCCTGTCCTTTTGTCCTGAAGGGAGTGCCCCTTTGTCAACTGCCCTACTTGGGGATAGACTCCAAGACGGAGGGAAGACCTGGAAGAGGTGGTCCCAGAGTACCTGGGGCTCAGAGGATGCCCCCTAAGAAAGCCTGGGCGCTCTCTCTCTCAGGGAGGAGGAGACAGGCCTGGGTGGCACAGCACACCGGGCTGGAACTGCCTGGACAGGGAACGGGGCTTGGTCATAGCTGAAGCAGTGGCCCCCTGTTCCAACATCCTCTGGAACCCCTCCAGAGTCTTAAAAATGTCCACCTGTGGGATTCAGGGGCCTCAGGCCAGAGTTCCCTCTTAGGGTGCTGATCATGTATTCACCTAAATTGAAAATGCATCTGATTACCAAAATGAGGGTAAAATTTTTACTATTTTACAATTAGAATGATAGTTTATATTCATTTTAAAAAATGCACACTTGGGCCTGGAGTGGTAGAGCGCTTGCTTAACACGAGTGAGGCCCTGGTTTCCATCCCCAGCGCAGCAAAAAGAAAAGGAAAAGAAGTGGAAATCTGATTTGAGTCAAAAACATCTCTGTAAATATAGATTAGTGTACACAACACCCATTCTGAACCTTGCAGGGACTCTCGGCAATGTCCTGGCCAGTAACTAGGACCTTGTTTGGCTTTGGGTAATTTTGTTTTTTAATAAATAGGACAGATGGATCTTGCACCATTTCCCCTATTCCCATTACCCCTTCAATGGGGATGTGATTCCTGGAGCTATGGCATCCGTGTGGTGACGCTGAGAAAAAAGACCAAGAAAAATATGGTATGTTCTTCTTTTTCATCTTTTGTTTTGTTTTATTTGTTTTCTTTCTCCGCTTAGTTGTGAATGTGGTGCCAGGGTTTGAACCCATGTCCTCATGCATGCCAGGCAAGTGCTGTACCACTGAGCCACCTCTCCAGCCCTGTTACTCTGAATACTATAATGCCCTAAATCAGTGCCAGGCTTTTGGTAATATCTATTCTTGCCTATGTAAGAAAAAAACAAATCCCAGTGCATTTAAGCTCCTGTTAGTTGACTCTTCTGTTTCTCTATCACTGAAAATCATTCCTGGGCTGGGTGTGTGGCTCAGTGGTAGCGCATTTGCCTAAGATGCACAAGGTGCCGGGTTCCATTTCTAGCACTATAAAGAATGAATTTCCAAGTGATAGATTTGCTTGTTTGTTTGTTTTTTTAAGTGAGAGGGACAGTAAGAGAGAGAGAAAGAGACAAACAATTTTGTATTTACTTTTTCATGTGGCTTTCGTTGCTCCAAGACTTCATTGTGTGTGTGGTGGTGGGGTTTGAAGTTGTGTACTCCCGCATGCTAGGCAAGCTCTTAACTGCTGAGCCAAGGCTCCAGCTCCAGTGATAGACTTGTTATGCATATTTTCGTAGGGAAGGAGGCTTCAGCCTTTACCTCTGAATGGAGAGGTGGATCCCCAAGACCCCCATCTAGGCTAGGCAGTATTTGGTAAGGCACTCCTTCCTTCCCCAGCAGGGCCAGGACCCCCAGCTCAGCTCTGGTGCTCCCACCTGGGTCTTTCCCAAATGAAGGGCCCTGTATTGTTCTCTTGGTGCAGGATAAATCTAGGCCCCTGGGCTGAGTGCCAAGGAAGTGAAAAAGACAGCTTCATTCTATTAGTCCCTCTGCCCCGTGGTCTCCTGAGGCCAGGCAAGTGTGCTGGGGCATCCTGGGGGGAGCCCAGCTGGGCCCCGCTCCCAGGCTGCTGCTCAGGTATGTGTTTGTCTGCATCCCCGTTCCCCCCTCCTGGGATCCTAGGAGCACTACTCCATCTCAGGAGGCTTTACAGACAAACTCCGGGGATCCAGACAGCCTGGAAAATAAAGAGAAGACCCCAGAGTCCTTACCAAGCTATCACCTCCCTCCTGAGTGAGGGGATGAGGTGGCTCCATCTCCATCATTGCTCTTTCTCCTTCAAGGGTTCCTCTGCCATTCTCCATCTCTTCTCTCCTGCCCTGTTCCTTTGAATGGTTTCCATTTCTCCCCACTCCCTGAGAGTCCCTGGGTCTCTTTCCCCACCCAGACTTCCCTCCTGAGCTCTAACCTCAAATACCCACCCATTTCTTGTACATTTGTCCCCGGGCACCATAAACCTAAACAAGTCCAAAGCAGAAATTTTTCTTGTCCCTAAACCTGCTCTCACCATACTCCCCCACACGTTAATGGTGCCCTTAGCTCCTATACCAATTCCCTGTTGTTGCTAGAACCAGCTGCCACAAACTTAGTGGTTCATGACATCACTGATATATTATCTTACAGTCTGGTAAGTCAGAAAAATGATTTTTTTTTTTTAAAGAGAGAGAGGGGACTGGAGTGGTGGCTCAGCGGTTACAGCGCTTGCTTGGCATGCGTGAGGTCGAGGGTTTGAACCCCAGCACCACGTACACAACAAAGTGTCAGAGCACCAAAAGCCACGTGAAAAACTAAATAAAATTGATTCTCTCTCTTTCACTGTTCCTCTCTCTCTTAAAAAAAAATGAGAGAAAGAGAGAGACAGAAAGTGAGAATTAATTTTATTTAGTTTTCCTTGTGGTTTTCATTGCTGTGACACACAGTTGTGCACAAGGTTTGAACCCCCGTCCTCGCGCATGCCTGGCAAGCACCGTAATCGCTGAGCCGTGGCTCCAGCCCTTGCTTCAGGAATCTGAAATAGTTCCCCTGGGCAAAAAGCAAGGGGTGGGCAGTGCGGTGCTCCTGGAGGGAGATCGCCCGGTGCAGTTTCCAGAGGCAGCCTGCATCCGGTCCCTCGACTCAGGGCCCTCTTCCATCTTCAAAGCCAGCAACTGCATCACCCCCGCCTCTGCCTCTGCTGTCACATGCCCTCTGACCCTGGTGCCTCCCCTTTCACATGTGTGTGAGTGTGTGTTGCTGAGGATTGGACCTAGGGGTGCTCTACCATTGAGCTCTTCTTTTTTTTTTTTTTAAGAGAGAAATAACTTTTATTCAGTTTTTCACGTGGCCTTCATTGCTCCAACACTTAGTTGAGTACGTGGTGCTGGGATTTGAACCCGGGTCCTCGTCCTTGCCAGGCAAGTGCCGAAACCACTGAGCCACCGCTCCAGCCCCAGCTCTTTTTTTTTTTTTTTTTTGAGGCAGGGTCTTACTAAGTCACCCAGGCTGGCCTCAAACTTGCAATCCTCCTGCCACAGCCTCCTTTATTTAGTCACATCTGCAAAGTCTCTTATGCCATGTAGGAAATAGATTTCAAGATTAGGATGTGAACACTGCTGGTATTCTGCCTACCACACCCACCCTATGAAGCTTTTCCCTTCAGTAATAATTGCTACCATTACTCAACACTTTCTGTAGTTTAGGCTATGGAAAGGGACAGTGAGAGATTCAATTTTATTTCGTTTTTCACGTGGCTTTCGTTGCTCGGACACTTATTTGTGGATGTGGTGGTGCTGGGGCTCGAACCCGCGGCCTCGCACATGCCAGGCAAGCACGGTAACTGCTGAGCCACTGCTCCGGCCCCAAGAAAAATCTTCCTAAGAGAGCTGAATGATAAGAAAGAGTTGGTCATTAGCTAGGTGCAGTGTTGCTCTCCTATAATCCCAGCAATCTGGGAGGCTGAGGCAGGATGATCATAAATTCAAACCTGGTAACAGTAATACCTGGCAAAGCATGCCTGGGTTCAATCCCCAGTACAAAAACAAAACAAACAAACAAAAAGCTATTAAGAATGGCTCCTCCTAGGGGGAGGGGAGAGGGAGAGAGAATAAGGACGGATCTAGGGGATAATTCCAGTTTAAGAATATATGCATATCATATTATTACTTTATATGCATTTATGATTATACAATAACTTAATTCCTTAATTAAAAAAAAGAGGGGGCTGGAGTGGTGGCTTGATGGTTACAGCGCTTGCCCAGCATGCGCAAGTACATGGGTTCAAACCCCAGCACCCACATACACAACTAGGTGTCAGAGCAATGAAGGTCATGTGAAGAACTCAATAAAAATTGATTCTCTCTCTCTCTCACTGTCCTTCTCTCTTAAAAAAACTTAAAAAAAAAAAAGAATTGCTGGCTGGGTGTGGTAGCACTCGGCTATAATTCCAGGGGCTCAGGAGGCTGAGGCAGGAGGATCTCAAGTTCAAAGCCAGCCTCATCAATTTAGCAGGGCCCTAAGCAACTTAGTGAGAATCTCTCTCAAAATAAAAAATGGAAAAGGCTTCGAATGTGGCTCAGTGGCTAAAGTGCCCTGGGGTCACCCTCGTACAAAAAAAAATTTTTTTAAGTCTCGTCTTGACCAGTGAAACAAAGAGGCAAATTACACGAACCTCTCAGTGCCCACTACAGGATTCAGCACAGGTGTAGGAGAACCGCTTTCTGCGTTCTCACTGAAAAAGGGAGGGCGTGGTCCGCAGCAATTCTGAAACCCAGCCAGGCAGAGGAAATAATTCTCCGTGACCCTTGGCTTTCCCCCCTGACCACTGATTCATCCTTTCTTTTCCATGAATGCTCACACGTGTTTGCAGCAGAAGAGTAGTGTTGGCTTGCTTCCTGCCAGCAGAGCCCAAGGCCTCTTCTCACTTGGCATTGTCTCTACAGAGCAGGAAAACACCCAGGAGGCGAGGGGTAGCTCAGTGGTAGCGCTTTTTTTTTTTTTCCTTCCTTTTAGAAAGAGAGGACAGTGAGAGAGAGAGAGAAGCAATTTTTATTTAGTTTTTCATTCCTCTGACACTTCATTGTGTACGTGGTGGGGTTTGAACTCGCGCATGTGCACATGCCAGGCAAGCACCGTAACCACTGAGCCACTGCTCCAGCCCCAGTGGTAGAGCTCTTTCCTAGTATGCACAAGGCCCTGGGTTAGAGCCCCAACACCATCAAAAAATGAAAACTAGGGCTAAAGCAGTGGGTCAGTGGTTACAGCGCTCGCCTGGCATATGGAGGATGTGGGTTTGAACCCCAGCAACACGTACAAAACGAAGTGTTGGATCCACAAAAGCCACACAAAAAACTAAATAAAACTGATTCTCTCAGGGTTGGAGCATTGACTCAGTGGTCATGGTGCTTGCCTGGCATGTGCAAGGACACGAGTTCTAACCCCAGCACCACGAAGTGTCGGAGGAGAAAAACTAGATGAAAGCCACATGAAAAGCTAAATAAAATAGATTCTCTCTCTCTCTCTCTCTCTCTCTCTTTCTATCTCTCTCTCTCACACTCACTGTCCCTCTCTCTTTAAAGAAAAAAAAAGTGAGGGGGTGCTGGAGAGGTGGCTCAACAGTTATGGTCACTGTGCTTGCCTGGCATGTGCAGAGACTTGGATTTGAACCCCAGCACCACATACACAGCCAAGTGTCGGAGCAACAAAAGCCACATGAAAAACTAAATAAAATTGCTTCTCTCTCTCTCTGTGTCTCTCTCTGTCTTAAAGAAGTGAAAGAAGAAGAAGAGGAGGAGGAGCAGGAGGAGGAGGAGCAGGAGGAGGGGGAGGGAGGAGGAGAAGAAGAGAATGAGGAGGAGAAGGAGAAGAAGAGGAGGAGCAGGAGCAGGAGGAGGAAAGGGAGGAAGAAGAAGGAGGAGGAGGAGCAGGAGCAGGAGGAGGAAAGGGAGGAAGAAGGAGGAGGAGGAGAGGAGGAGGAGGAGCAGGAGCAGGAGGAGGAAAGGGAGGAAGAAGAAGGAGGAGGAGGAGAAGAAGAAGGAGGAGGAGGAGGAAGAGGAGGAGGAGGAGGAATAGAAAGCTTCTTCTCACTGCCACACCCAAAGGAGAGCCCGGCCACTCCCCAGCAGCCCCTTCTGCAGTGACTCTCTGCTTAGCACATACTACTCTGACAGGGTCCTTGGTTTGGTTTTCACTGCCTTCCCCGCTGGGATGGAGGCTCTGTGAGAGCAAGGAGCTTGTCACCTTGCTCAGCGTGACCCTCTCAGCACCCAGGACAGATGAGCCCAGCAGCCTCGTTTCCTCGCTGTTCTCTACAGCCTGCCTCCTCTTCTACTGCAGGACGTGAAGTTCTTTTCAGTCTCTCTATTTCTTTTCTTTTTAAGAGAGAAAGAGAGTTGCTTTCATTTTTTTGTCTGCACTTTGCTTCTCAGACATTTCGTTGTGTGTGTGGTGCTGGTGTTGGAACCCAGGTCCTTGCACCTGCCAGGCAGGCGCTGTCACCGCTGAGCCACAGCTCCAGCCGGTCATTCTGTTACCTCAGTCACAGTTACTCATCTCAGAAGGCCTATTTTACTCAGCTTTTCCATTGCTGTCATTAAAATGCCTGACAAGAACAATTTTAGGAGGAAAAGTTTATTTGAGGGCTCATGATGTGAGAGGTCTTCGTCCACAGAAGGCCAACTTCATTCCTCCAGGCTCCAGGTGAGGCTGAACATCAGGGGGCCAGGCACAGCTCTAAGGAGCAAAGAGAAACCCCAGGCCAGATACAACAGCGATACCCCAAAGGCCCACCCCCCAGGACCCCCTCCTCTAGCCTCACCCTACCTGCCTTCAGTCACCAGTTAATCCCTAGAAGGGGATTAACTCATCGATTGGTCAAAGCTCTCATAATCCAATCATTCACCTCAGCCTTTCTGGATTGTCTCACAGGAGCTTTTGGGGGACATCTTTTATCCAAACCATAACAATGCCTTCCTGAAACCTACCGTTTTTCTTTCTTTTTCTCTCTTTCTTTCTTTCTTTTTTGTTTTACAGAGAGAGAAGGAGAGAATGCAAGAGAGCAAAAAGGAGAATCAACTTTATTTAGTTTTCCATCTGGTCTTTGTTTCTTGGAAACTTACTTGTGTATGTTGTGCTAGGGTTCAAACCCAGGTCCTTTCGTGTGCCAGGCAAGTTTTCCAAATGCTAAGCCACAGCTCCAGCCCTGCACCTGGATTTCCATTCACTTTTTTTTTTTTTTTGTACTGAGAATTGAACCCAGGGACATTTGACCCCTGAGCTACATCCCCAGTGCTTTTTTATTTTTTTATTTTGAGACAGGGTCTTGCTAAGTTGCTTAGGGCTTCCCTAAATTGCTGAGACTGGCTTTGAACTTGAGATCCTCCTGCCTCAGCCTCCCGAGCTGCTGGGACTGCAGGCATGCACCAACACACCCAGCTCTATTCACCTTGAGGTGGGTGCCTCTCCTGGTCAGTGCATCTCTGGACCTCTGCTCTTCCTTGGTGAGCTGACAGTACTGCATTACAGGGATGAGGGAAGGCTCACCTACCATGGAATGGGGGAAGGTCAAGGGATGGTTGGTAGCTCTGGTGATAGGAGTCATTGTATGAATTATGGGGCAGAAACACAGTGGGGGAGAAGAAAGAGGGAGAAGAAGAGGAGAAGCCAGAGGACCATGCTGGCTTACACGACTTAAGAGTCTCCCGCTTTGAAACCTCTCACACAGTCCCCTGGATACAGAACATATCCCCTCCCCAACATGAAAAGCCCTTCCTCAGAACAAAAGGCCTGTCACTGAAAGCACTTATTTAGCAACAATAAAAGCAAAACATACAAGGTACAAAAACATTTTTCTCAAAAATTTTTCCAATTCAATTCAAAAAATATTTATTTTCCTGAAAAAACAGAGATATATAAAGAAATAGAAACGTGGATTTTTTTTCTTGTTTTTGATTGAAAAGCCTATCGGTACAACCAGAGAACAGCATTGCCCCAGTGAGCCAAAGCACAATGGAAAAGCATTTTTAAAATAGAAAAGAACACTAATATATAAATACACTCAGGTAATTTTAAAACATAGTGAAGCCTCGGTGCTGGAGTGGAGGATGGGCCTCAAGCTCGCTCGCAACTCAGTTTCTGTCTTCCCTGTGGGCTGCCTAGCGACACAGTTTACTCCAAGGTGAGGGTCCATCATCATGTTTAAAAAAATGTGATATGGGGACAAGTGTAAAGCTATCATCAATAAAGACATATCTGACCTGCAAAATAATAATGTAAAAAAAAAAAATCTAGAAAGCAAATGGAACTCCAGAGAGCCAGGTCTGGGTAAGGAAAGAACATTGAACAATAAGACAAGGCCACCAGCCCAGTGGTGCACACCTCTGATCCCAGGTGCTCTGGAGGCTGAGACAGGAGGATTCCAAGTTCAAAGCCAGCCTCAGAAACTTATTGAGATCCTAAGCAACTTAGTGAGACCCCGTCTCAAAATAAAAACAAAAAGTGGGGGCTGGAACGGTGGCTCAGCTGTTACAGCACTTGCCTGGCATGCTCGAAGATGCGGGTTCAAAACCCCGCACCACATATACAACGATGCATCAGAGCAACAAAGGCCATGTGAAAAACTAAATGAAATTGATTCTCTCTCTGTGTCCCTCCCTCTCTCTCCTCTTTTTTTTTTTTTTTTAAGAAAGAGGGACAGTGAGAGAGTCGAAGAGAAAGACAGAAGCAATTTTTACTTAGTTTTTTATGTGACTTTCGTTGCTCCAAGACTTCATCGTGTACGTGGTGCTGGGGTTTGAACCCGCATACTTGCACATGCCAGGCAAGCACCGTAACCTCAGAGCCACCACTCCAGGCCCTGTCCCTCTGTCTTTTAGAAAACAAACAAATAAACAAACAAAAAAAAAGGAGGGTTGGGAATGTGGCTCAGGGGTTCAGAAGGCCAATTCTCTTTTCTTTTCTTTCTTTCTTTTTTTTTTTTAAGAGAGAGGGACCATGAAAGAGATAGAATCAACTTTATTTAGTTTTTCATGTGGCTGTCATTGCTCCGAACTTCGGTACTGGGGTTTGAACCCACGTCCTTGCACATGCCAGGGAAGAGCTGTAACCGCTGAGCCACCACTCCAGCACCCCATTCCCTTTCCTCATCTTTTTTTTTTCTTTCTTTCTTTTCTTTTTTTTTTTTTTTTGAGACAGGGTCTTGCTAATTTGCTTAGGGCCTTGCTAACTTGCTGAAGCCAGCTTTGAACTTGTGATCCTCCTGTCTCAGCTTCCTGAGTTGCTGGGGTTACAGGCCTGTGCCACCATGCCCTGATTTCTCATCTGTAAAGTGGATTCAGTTACCTCTACTACACCTTCAAGCTCTAGTAAGTTGTGATTCTGCAGGAGTTGCTTAGGAATCTAGGTCAGTCATGGTGGAGGAGAGACCCCATTAGGGACCTTTATCAGTACTTCTATCAATCAGAAAAGGAGGACCAGAGAGGACACCCATGACCAAATGAACTGTATGTAGGCACAAAACTCCACTAGGGAAATCCGGTGGGCTCAGCCTAACCCTAGCAGGAGTGTTTAACCTGTGTGCCAGGCAGCCTTTGCGGAATCGATGGGTGAAAACCACATTTGACAGCACCCTGGGTATGTGTATACTTCGGTGACATCCGTCACACAGAATGTGCACCTGGGCCAGTCGAATGAGATGATGCAAAGTAGGACAGGTCGCAACCTGCTCCAGGCAGAGGCCAGGCTAGTGCAGTAGGCAAGGCTTTACCAAGATGAGGCCAGAGAGATTCCTGTGCCACTCGGGACTCATCTGCTCTAGTGGGGACATGCGGACGCTTGTGTAGACAATAGCAGAGAGAACACTGGTCCTACGTCTTGTCCAGTGTGGTCTTGAGTTCCCTTAGTCCCTTCACGTATAACGCCAACAACGGTCATATTTGCAAATGTGCCAGGAGCGCTGTAGAGGATTCTGGGCTCCCCCAAGGATCCACCAGGTCAGGGAGTCCGTGCTCTGGAAATTACTCAGGTCTCAGTCTGCTTTCCTGCTGGCGCAGAAGCATTGGTCCGCCTCAGCTGCCTGAGCTCTAGCTCTATCTCCACCCCACGCCCAAACCACACAGACGCACAAAGAGGGGACCTGCCATATCCTGTACCCTCTGCCCCACGCCCACAGACACTTGTGTCCTGAAGGCCATTCCCTGGCTTAATTATTTGCAGATCTTCTTTCTCTTTTGGGTCTCCCAAAGTCCAAAGCTCTTCAATAATTAAACCTGGAGGGAGCTGGAGGAGGAGGCCCACCCCCGGGGCCTTTGGAATGGGGCTGGGCGATTAGGTCATAATTGATCTCTATTGTTGCAGCTGAAGATTATTTATCCCTCAGGAGCAGGAGCCCCGGCAGCCGCCCACCCCACCCCCAGCTTTCTGACACTGAGCTGCCGGAGGCCTGGAGCCCTGAGCCCATCCTGAGATGGAACCAGGGACAGTGGCCATCCCGCTTTCTCACCTTCCCTTTTTGGAAGCCTCAGGAGGTGTCCCCTCACTCAATTCACGTGGAGATGCTCACTCTCCCTCTCCTCGACACTGGGCATCGCAGCCCCTGGAGCTGAGGACCAAAGCCCAGGCTAGAGAGGCTGGTCCCTGTGGTAACCTCCACCTCTGAGCTGCTGAGCACTTTCCCAGGCATGCCCTGGAAAGGAACGGGCCTGGAAAGGAACGGGTGGGAGGAACAGGGTTCCCTAAAAATACACTTCCATTTCCCAGTGGATGGACAAGTGGGAGGGCAGAAGACGGACTGGGAGCTGAGGTGCATCTCGGAAGGGCAAGAGAAGCCTGCAGGGGGGAGAGGAGGTGCTCCCTGGAAAAGAACCGGAAAGAGAAGAAATTCTTCCACTCACAGATAAATCTCCTAGGGCTGCCCTGGGCCATGGAGATTAATTACATTATTATTTGTGATAATAATGCGTTTTATTTTTATAGAGCTCTTTAAAACATTTTTACTGATTTCATTTTGCACATAAGCGTGACCTCATTTGTCCTGGGTTAGGAGGCAGGGCAGAGATGAATTCCACTCCGCAGGAGCGAGAGCAGCTAAGTGACTTCCCTGAGTCAAAACTAGAAGTGGAATCTGAGACTCTCTGCCTCCGAGCAATTATGCAGTTTCATTGTGACAATATTGGGGCCTCCTCTGGGGCATTGTGACTTTCACTTTCTGGCTTGAAATCCCCTGGTAAGACCACCTGGAGGCATAGAGCCTCCCCACATCCCGGGATTCCGGTCTCCAGACTGTTCCTGGATCGGCTGCGTCCTTTTGTACTAGAAGCAGAGCAGGGCCCTCCTGGGAATGGAGTGACCACAGCTACCCTCACCGCACACCCGCCTGGTGATCGGGTCTGTGTCGGGAATGAATATGACTTTATTAATTTAACAGTACTGGCAGTGTGCCAGGCACACTATCACTGAGCTACATCCTCAGGGTTACATCCTCAGCCCTTTTTACTTTTTATTTTAAATTGCCCAGGGCGGCCTTGAACTTGGAATCCTCCTACCTCAGCATCCAGAGTAGCTGGGATTACAGATGTGTGTGTGTCACCACACCCAGCTATTACTCTTATTTTTCAAATGAGGCAATAGGATCCGAGAAGTTAACATACCCTCAGTCACATAGCCAGCGAGAGGCAATGGCTGGGGTCTGAAACCAGGACTGCCTGAATTCTGGAACAAAGGCCTTGAATTCTGCAAAAGACAAAAACTATGAGCTGGGCATTGTGGAGCACGCCTGTAATCCCAGCAATTTGGGAGGCTGAGGCAGGAGGACTACAAGTTCAAGGCCAGCCTTGACAATTTAGAGAGCTCTAAGCAACTTAGCAAGACCCTGTCTCAAAAATATAAAAAGGGCTGGGGATTTGGCTCAATAGTAAAGCACCCTTGGGTTCTATCCCCAGTTCAAAAAAAAAAAAAAAAAAGACTATATCACATGTAGATACCCTCCCCAGAGAGAGGGTATCTGTCTTAGTTTTGGTTGCTATGACCAAATACCATAGACTGGGTGGGTCTTAAACAACAGCTTTTATTTGCCACCGTCTGGAGGTGGGAAGTAGGGACATTTGTTTCCTGGTGAGGTTCTGCTGCTGGCTTGCAAATGGCTGCCTCCTTGCTGTCTTCACGTGGTGGGAGAGAGGGCTCTGGTAACTTCCTCCTCTTATTTTGTTTTATTTTATTTTACTTTTTATTTTTATTTTTTATTTTTTTACTTTTTATTTTTTGTATCAGAGATTGAACACAGGGGTGCTTAACTGCTGAGCCACTTCCCCAGCCCTTGTTATTTTTTATTTTGAGACAGGGTCTCACTAAATTGCTAAGGGCTTAATCTAAATAGCTGAGGCTGGCTTCCAACTTGGGATCCTCCTGCCTCCTCCTCCTGAGTGGCTGGGATCACAGGCATGCGCCAGCCAACACACAGGGCACCTCCTCCTCTTTTAGGAACACTAATCCCATTATAGGAGCTCCCCCTCAAGACTTTCACAAACCTGATTATCTCTTGAATGTCCCACTTCCAGGGCTGTAAGATACTGGGTTCCAACCTCAGCATGACATAAAAATAAATAAATCTAATAAAGGTATTGTGTCCATCTACAACTAAGAAAAAAATGTTTTTCTTTTTCTTTTTTTTTTTTTAAGTTCCACCTCCATCACTTTGGTTGTTAGTGTTCAAACCTGAAACTTTTGGAGGGGAGATACAAACATTCAGTCTATAATCTCAAGTTCTTATGAGCTCCCTTTTAAGAATAGGGACATTGATGAGAAAAGCCAAAAACAGACCAACTAGGCGTCAGAGACCATGAATGCTGCTGGTGTCCGTCCTCAGAGATCACCTAAGGATGAATGCAGAGTACAGCTGAGAATGGTGCCTGCATCAGATGGCAGACCCAGAGGCAGAACCCTGGAGTCCTGGCTTTGAGGCCCAGGTCGCCAACAGCTTTCTCCTTCAGCCTCACCTTTTTATCTCCCACTGCCTGTCACATCAATGACCTTCAGTCAAAAAGTGATGACCACCCTTTCTTGTCCTGTAAAGAAACTTCTTGGATTAAAAACAAACCTCTAAAACACAAGCAGCCAAACAGTTCCTTCAATACTTAATAAGATCCCCGAGTTCTCCTCTTCTAGACAGAAACCTTGTGTGCTCAAGCCAGGCACCTCCCGGTTCCCTCCTGTCACCAATCCCTCCACTCACTGCAAAGAAACCCCCAGAACAGCAGCAGTCTCAGCACCAGCTGGGGCTCTGCTCTGCCTACCTGACCTCCTCACTTTAGTGTGATACAGAGGAAACCAATTCTCCTCTTTCCAGGACTGGATTCCAGCACCCTCCAGGCTAATCTGTCTCACTGCTGCCTGGGCTGGAGTGGTTGTCTCCCCTGGTCAGGCCTCCAGTCTCCTGGGGTCTGTGTCCAGTGGGCTAGTAAGCTACAGCTGGGTTGAGACAGTTCTATGGGTCCCAAGCGGAGGTCGGAACGGCACTGAGTGAGTCTTCAACACATCCTGTGCCACTGCTATGCTGGGAAACCAGCTCTCAAACAAAAAAAAACAAAACCCACAGCAAAACCTAGTTGCACAAGGCCATGTATTCAATCCCCACCATTGCAAAACAAACCAATAACAAAACAAACAAACAAAACCTGATTCATAGTTTGCTGATATGGATGGAAGAAAAACTTCTACTGCAGCCAAATGCATGCTACAAGTGGACTTAACATTGCTGAGTTTCTAACACGTGGCTGGCATGGGCTAGCTCCAGCACACCAACGCCCCTCCTCTGTGCCCACCTGTGGCTCCCAGGTGTCCTTGATGCAGGGGCAAGTTTTAATTCTGTCTCAATCCCTGGCAGGTGTCTGCTGAACAGTCTAGGAAAACCAAGTCCCAGACAGTACATCTCCCCAAGCTCCCAGGTTCCAGCCACAGGGGAAAGGAGGAAACAGTCCAAAGCCTTGATGTTGAAAGGGTTTTTTCTTCCGAGGAGTTCAAAGCAGTTGGTGCTTCTGATCTTACCTATCCTCCCAACACCCCGGGGAAGTGAGGAGACAGCAGGGATGATTTGGTATCCCTTCCTGGAAGATGGGGGCACTGGGGCCCAGAGAGCTCAGACACCTGGCTCAGGCACCAGCAGCTGGGAGCAGGAGCTGGAATGTGGAGCCTGACCATGCCTCCCACTCTCAATCTCCTATCCCTACCCCAACTCCCCCTCCTTTTGACCCCACAGCAGGCGGCGGGCAAGGATGGAGAAGCGTGAGATCTCCCTGTGGTTTTCCCAGACAGAACCCAGGTCTCCAGTTCCCAGCTCTCCCGTCTCAGACCACACACCCTTAGCACCTCCAGGGGAGCTGGCCCGACAGGCTTCCCTTGGGGCTGTGCCAGCTCTGTCTCTGCTCATTAGCAGGTCTGTTTCCAGGTGGATCTACCACAGGGTCATTAAAGCAATAAACAAGTTCCCAATTGTCGGTGGGCTAGACCTGGCACCCACAGCTCTGTGCATTGTGCTGATTTCCAGTGGGCCCACACAGCCCCTGAAACAATGCCTCACTTCCTCCCAGGAAGCTACAGACCCGAGCCAGCCTCCTGGGCTCGCCCACGTGCTCTGGCCAAGCCATTGTCTCCAAGTCCAAGGGGCGCAGCCATTCCCATGACCAGGGTAGCTGCATCCTCTTTGCAGTCTAAAAGTGGAGGTCAAGGGACGGGGGGCAAGAAGCCTTTGCTCCCCTAAGGATGTCATTGCCCAAATCCCCCCAGCCCCTGACCTGAAGTCCTGTGGCTCTGACTGTGCTTGTGGAACCCATGCCTCTGCTTCTTCCTGGAATAGGGATGGAAAGAAGTATCTAGAAACAAGTGTAGGAAGGAGCCCCCTCCAAGTCTCTAGCCTTCCTGGAACCCCTTTTCTCTGTGTTTGGCAGGATTGTTCCCTATGACTCCAGAAAGTTTGTGCATTTATACCCAGGGAATTGCTGAGCAGCAGCAGAGAGTAGGCTTTGTCCACAAGGTGAGTGACAAGGTCATCCAACCACACCTGGTGGAGGAAAGATGGGGCAAGCTCAGGGTTTTCTTAAGGGATTCTTTATTTATTTATTTATTTTTAGAGAGAGAGAGAAATAATTTTATTTTATTTAGTTTTTCATGTGGCCTTCATTGCTCCGAGACTTCGATGTGTTTGTGGAGCTGGGGTTTGGACCGGCGTACTCGTGCATGCCAGGCAAGCGCTCCAGCCCTCCTTATGGGATTCTAAAGGGCATTCATCAGGGACCTATGCTGGAATCACCACTAACCCAGATGCTTTCTTTTCAACATGTTGGGATCCCTCAGGTGGAATAGTGCCTTAGGGAAGGAGAAGACTTGGGACAAAGTGGGCTGGGCTCCAGAGAAGAGGGAGACTTAGGGGTCAGGAGGAGGCCAAGGAGCCTGTGCCAGGTGCAGGCCAGGGAAAAGCTGGCCCTGGTGGTCCACAAGATCAGAAGTGTGGAGGTCTGAAGGCAAAGGTGCCAGAGATGGTGCGCAGTCGCGTGCCCTTGCCAAGATGCCGCAAGCGCGGTGAGGCTGGTGCATTTTGTCCAGGGCCAACTCTGCATCAGCCAAACACCATTCGTTGTCTGCTCAGGCTTGGTCCTGCGCCCTGGCCCTGGGAAGCAGACAGCTCATCCCTAGAGCCAGCTGGTAGGTGCTGCTGGAGGCAGATGAAGTGGGGTCTTGACCGGGGCAGGGGATGAGGACATCCTGGGAAAAGATACCTTTCACAGGGAGGATTTGGGGTAAAAGATGTTAAAAATACGCTGAAGGGGGATGAAAAGATGGAGACCAGCTGCCACCTTGTCTCAGTGGGAAGCAGCATTGAAATATAATTTACTTAAAATAAAACATACTAGGGGTTGGAGCGGTGACTCAGAGTTTACAGCAGCGCTTGCCTGGATGCGGGTTCGAACCCCATCACCTCGTACACAATGAAGTGTTGGAACAAGGAAAGCCACATGAGAAACTAAATAAAATTGATTCTCTCTCTCTCATTGTCCCTCTCTCTTTAAAAAAAAAAAATACACCCTTTTTAGGTGTACAGTTCAATGAGTTTTGATGAATAAATCCGTAAATCCATATGACCACCACCCCAATCAAGGTATAGAACATTTCCATCACCCTCCCAAAGTTCCCTCATGCCATTTAACAACCAGTCTCCCCACACAGCCTCTGGTCCTAGCCAACCACAGGTCTGATTTTTGTCACTATAGAATAATTTTGCAAATTCCAGATTTTCATATAAACAGAATCATAGACTAATGGACCCTTTTGCATCTGGCTCCACCCAATTGTTGCTTGCCTCAGTAGCTTGTTTCTTCTTCTTGCTGGGCAGATGTGATTGTGTGACTGTACCGTGACTCGTTTATCCATTCACCTGTTGATGGGCAATTGGATTGTTTTCAGTTTGGGGTTGTTACAAACAGCTTCCTCCAACATTCATTTTTGCAAGTCTTTGTGGCTCCATATTTTAATTTCTCTTGAGTATTTATCTCGTAGAGGAATCTTTGGGTCGTATAGTAACCTTATAACTTTGGATCTATATGTGAACCTTATAAGAGATTTCTAAAGTAGTTTTAATATTTTACATACCCACCAGCAATGTATGACAGTTCCAGTTCTTCTGCATCCTTGACCATACTTGGTATTGTCTTTTTCCTTTCTTTTTTTTTTTTTTAAGACAGAGGGGCAGTGAGAGAGAAAGAGAGGCTTTTATTAAGTTTTTCATCTGGCCTTTGTTTTTCTGACACTTTGTTGTGTACGTGGTATTGGGGCGGCTCTCCTGCCAGGCAAGCCCTGTAGTATCTGAGCCCTGGCTCCAGCCTGTCTTTGTTCTTTTAACGCCACTCTGATTGATGGGAGCTTAGTGAAAGCTCATTGTGGCTGTAGTTAGCATTTCCTCATTTCCTTGTTAGCTACTGGTGTTGAAGTTGCCTTTGACCATTCACATTTTCTTTTTTTGTTTTTTTTTAAAGGAATGATCAAGTCTTTTGACAACTAAAAAAAGAATGAGTTGTCATCTCATTATTGAATGATAAGAGTTCTTTATATATTCTAAACATGAGTCTTTTGTCAGATATATGAATTGCAAATACTTTTTTCTAGGCTGTGATCTGGGACTTCCTTTTTCATTTTCTAAAAGTGTCCTTTGAAGAGAAGTTTCTAATTTCATCGGAGTCAAATTGAATTGTTTCTTTTGTGGTTGAATGTTTTAGTTGTCCTAAGAAACCTCTGTTTACCCTAAGGTCAGAAAGATTTTCTCCTGTTTATTTGTTTTTTTTTTTTTTTAAGAATTTTGTCATTTTATCTCTTATGTTTAGGTCTATGATCAATTTCTACTTTATTTTTGTGTTTTTATGAGGTCAGGGACAAGGTATATATATTTTTCCATGAAGACTATACTCCACCAGTAAACTGCTTGAACTTATAAACAGATTTAGCAAAGTGGCCAGCTACAAGATCAACACCCATAAATCAATAGCTTTCCTATACTCTAACAATAAAAGGGAAGAGGAAGAAATTAGGAAATCAGTCCCATTCACAATATCCTCGAAAAGAATGAAATACTTGGGAATTAACCTAACAAGGGAAGTCAAACATCTCTACAACGAAAATTATCAGACATTGAAGAATGAAATCCAAGATAACCTAAGAAGATGGAAAGATGTTCCATGCTCTTGGTTAGGCAGAAACAATATAACAAAAATGGCCATTCTGCCAAAAGCACTATATAGATTCAATGCAATCCCCATTAAGATACCAATGTCATTCTTTACAGATACAAAAGGCAATTCTCAAATTCATTTGGAACAATAAGAAACCTAGAATTGCCAAAACATTACTAGGCAAGAAAGAAGAAACAGGTGGTTTTGCTATACCAGACCTAAAACTATACTATAGAGCTGTAGTAATAAAAACAGCATAGTACTGGTATCAAGATAGGAAGGAAGACCAATGGAATAGAGAAGACCCTGAAACAAACCCACAAATCTTTAAGCATCTGATTTTTTACAAAGGGGGTCAAAGTATTACATGGAAGAAAGACAGACTATTCAACAAATAGTGCTGGACAAACTGGTCAGCCACTTGCAGAAAGATGAAATTAGACTCATCTTTCTCCTTGCACGAGAATCAAATCAAAATGGATCAAGGAGCTTGGAGTTAAACCAACTACCTTGCAACTGATGATAGACAAATTAGGTCCAACACTTCAGCATTTGGGAGTAGGCAAAGACTTTTCAACATGTCTCCTAAAGTGAAAGAAGTAAAGTAAAAAATCAGTGATTGGGATATCATAAAGCTAAAAAGCCTTTGCACTGCCAAGGAAACAATCAAATTAGTCAAGAGGTTTCCTATAGAATTGGAGAGAATCATGGACTGTGATTCTTCTGACAGGGGTCTCATATCCAGAATCTACAAAATCCTCAAAAATATCAACTTCAAAAAAAATATCAACTTCAAAAACACAAACAACCTAATCAATAAGTGGGCCAAAGAGCTAAATAGAAACTTCTCAACAGAGGACATTGATCAGGCCAATGAACACATGAGAAAGTGCTCTAAATCACTAGTAATCAGAGAAATCCAAATGAAAACTACATTAAGATATCACCTCACACCAGTCAGATTGGCAAAAATGAAGAAAATAATAATAGATGCTCGAGGGGTTGTGGAGAGATAGGCACATTAGCACACTGTTGGTGGAACTGCAAACTGGTACAGCCCCTCTGGAAAGCAGTGTGGAGAATCCTCAAAAAACTAGGGATGAGCCCACCATATGATCTGCTATTTCTCTCCTGGGTATTTTTCCAGGGGATTTAGAATCAGCTCACTACAGTGACACAGTGAAATCCATGTTTGTAGCAGCTCAATTTACAATAGCTAAACCATGGAAACAACCCAGATGCCCCTCACTGGATGAATGGATCCAAACACTTTTGTACATATATACCATAGAGTTCTACTCAGCAATTAGAAGCAATGATATTGCAGCCTTTGAAGGTAAATGGATGGCTATGGAAGAAATCATGCTGAGTGAAACAAGCTTAACCCAAAGAACCAAGGGTCGAATGTCCTCACTTGTCTGTGGAGGCTGGAGCTAGGCCCTGGCCATTGAGAAAGGAGCTCTATTATCATGTTTTAAATCTGGATAAGGTGTAATGTCATACAACCTAAGGCATTTGTAGAGATGTTTTGGGAAGGAGGGAGGGGGAGGGATAAGGGTGGATAATTGGGGGGCTCTTGGGGGTAAATCTAATATTCAGAACTTATATATATATATTATATTTTTCATTAGAAGCATGTTTGATTGTTCAACAAATAAATTTATTTCTTTTTTTTTAAAGAAAGAGGGGACAGTGAGAGAGAAAGACAGAGACTCAATTTTTATTTAGTTTTTCAGATGGCTTTCATTGCTCTGAGAATTCATTGTGTACGTGGTGCTAGGGTTTGAACTTGCATACTTGCGCATGCCAGGCAAGTGCTGTAACCACTGAGCCACTTCTCCAGCTCCACAAATAAATTTCTTAATAAAAATAAATAAATAAAACACAAGGAGGCAAAAAAAAAAAAAAAAGTCTACACAGCTAGGCGTCTGGAGCGGTGGCTCAGTGGTTATGGTGCTTGCCTGGCATACACAAGTACACAGGTTCAAATCCCAGCACCATGTACACAACTAAGTGTCAGAGCAATGAAAGCCATGTGAAAAACTCAATTAAAAAAAAAAAAGATTCTCTCTCTTTCTCTCTCACTGTCCTCTCTTAAAAAAAAAAATACTACACAGCTGGGGCTGGAGTGGTGGCTCAGTGGTTACAGAGCTTGCCTGGCATGCCCAAGTGCGAGAGTTCAAACCCCAGCACCAGTAAAAACGAATTGTTGGACCAACGAAAGCCATCCGAAAAAAGCTAAATAAAATTGATTAATTGACTTTGTCTCCCTCTCTCTCCCTTTCCCTCTCTCTCTCAAAAAAAAAAAAAAGAAAGAAAGAAAGAAAGAAAGACTATACAGCTGCCAAAAAGCAGTCTACAAAAACGTCCGGGTTCATTTCTATATTCCTT